>PVKU01004727.1:106073-139989 GCA_004027475.1 Anoura caudifer
TTTCCCCCCCCCCCCCCTTGTTTTTGTCCATGTGTCCTTTATACTTGTTGCTCCAAACCCTTCCCCTTTTCCCCTGGAATTCCCTCCCTCTCCCCTCTGGTGACTGTCAGTCTGTTCTCAATTTCAGTGTCTTTGGTTATATTATGTTTGCTTGTTTGTTTTGTTGATTAGGTCCCTCTTAAAGGTGATCACTTTCAAATGTCATTTTTCTTTGCTCCTAGACAACTCCAAGGTCTTAAGCTAAAAGAATCTTCTAGATTACCAGAGTGCTATCTAAACATGAGGGCCATCCCTGTGTTGCTTCTTAGGCCTGCAGCCTTAGGTGTAATGACGCACAGAGTCACATTGTACTGATCTCTCTCAGCTTCAGGAACGCGAGTCAAGGCTTTGCTTTGTAGTTAGTTTGGCAGATCCTGAGAGCAAGCTGAAACTTGTGAGGGTAGACATAAACTGAACACTGAGGTCATAACTTGAATAGAACCTCCAAAAAGGCAGTGGCTCTCACAGCATCTTTCCCCTGACAGCAGTGATGCAAACTGAAAGTAGGAAAATTGCACTCTTCCTTGAGGGGCATATGAGGGCAAGAGATTTTTCAGAGCTCACAAAGAGGAACTCTGCTTGACATTTTTTAAAACTTTGGCAACCCTTGGCTCAGGTAGGCACTGAAGTTTATGCATCAGTGACAGGTGATTCTTATGTAAGAGTGGAATCTCAGGTATGATAAATTGTGTCTTGAGAACTCTCAGCTCAGCTGCTGCAGATGGCAATGTCACGATGGCAGGGCTAGAGGTGGCATCCTGCTGGGCTGTGTGAAATGGCTACTCAGTTTGGGATTGGCTCAGATGATTCCTTGAGCCTTAAGGTTATGACTAAGGGGCTCAGCCCAACTATAGGGTTACAGTTATACTAGCAACATTCTTTCCTACTCCCTTAGACCCTGCTGCTGACACTCATTTCCACTCAAAGGTCCAGCAAGGATCAGGTTGTAATTTGTGTTCTTTGTAAATATCTTTATAATTTGGGGTCGCTGTCTATCATGACTAGCTCCACTTAGGGGTGATTTCTATGCTTGTAAAGAATTGTGTATCCATATATACACATGTATGGGTATATGGGGTTTTTTTTGATCCTCTTCCCACCCAAGGATTTTTTTTTTCATTGCTTTTTAGAAAGAGAAAAGGAATGAGGAAGCATGAGAGAGAAGCATCAATTGGTTGTCTCACATATGCACTGGTACCAGGGATCAACCTGCACCGTAGGCATGTGCCCTGACTGAGACTAGAACCAGCAACCTTTCAGTTACAGGAGGACACTCCAGCCCACTGAGACACACTGTCCAGGTCTATACTATATAATTTGTATGAACCTGATTGTTTGGCCAAAGAGCCATTTCTACCCACTCCATCCCTATGAGGTGTACAGCTTTCAGAGTATAGGTTTTAACCCTTAGTTTTGAGGAGTCTGGAAATCCATTAAAAAGTAAACATACAAAAAATTGTAAACATACAGGACTGACAAAAATAGGTTTACAGTTGTGAGTACACAAAATACAGTTTATTCTTACATTACTATTTATTAATTATTTCATTATTTCCATACAGACAACTGTAAACCTATATTTGCCTTACCCAGTATATGCTTCTTTCTAGGGAGAGTGCCTACAGCTTTCATAAATTCTTATAGACATCTGAAAACCAGAAAGTAGTAAGAATCACTATTATACATGAAGTAAATGTTCTGAAGCATTCATTGTTCTTTTCCAACTAGATTTTGCGCTTTGAATATGAGATTGAACTTGATCAGAGGTGAGCAATATAGGGTAAGCTTGAAAATCAGCTAGACCCTTGATTCTGTCTTAGACTCAGGTTCTGCTTTTCCTGACTGTGTGAGTTCACACATGTCACTTTTCTATGCCTCACATACACATGAGATCATGCAGCATTTGTCTTTCTGTGTCTGACTTATTTTACTTAGCATAATGCTTTCAACGTCCATCCATGTTGTCACAAATAGTATGATATCCTTGTGTTATTTATGGCTGAATAATTATTCTGTTTAATAAATGGACAACTTCTTTATCCATTTATTTCTCAAGGGATTTTTAGGTTGTTTCCATGTCTTGGCTGTTGTAAGGCTTCTGAATGAGCCTTTATGAGTGTGTGTTACAGGCTGAGTTTTGCAATTATACCTATTCAGGCAGAAAAATGGAGCCCACAGATGTCTTATGGATGTGCACCCTTCTTTCTTTCTGTTACTCTTACCTTTCATAAAATAAATTGCAAGCAAAATCAGAGCTGCCTGACTTAGGGCTGAGACCAAGTTAAGGGTAGTAACATGTTCTGTGAGAAGACTCCAGAATCTTTTACCCCAATGGGAAGACTTACCTGAAAAGTTAGAAGAAAGGTAGCTATGTGGCTAGGGTAGCTGCCTATAATAGAAGCTTCATGTGAGGCATAACTGAACCTGAGATGTTGGCATTCAAAGCGAGTGGTCTAAGAAATTATCCTCCAAAGAAATAGTGTATTTCTTCTTTCCTTTATTGTTACTCAAAGCCCTGTGTTCACCTTGATTACTCAGTACTATATCTAGGTATGTTTTCCTTATCACCACTTATGCTGCTTTTTAATCCTTTTTGTCTTACAAAAACATAGGGAAAAAAACACATGCATGGGTCCTTACCTTGTATTTCTATTAAGGAATGAGAAAAAATAATTAACATTTATTGGGCATCTGTTGGTGCCAGTTAATTTACTTACTCTCCAGGTTAACATGTTGTAGATGAGAAAAATTGAGTATGAGGAAGTTAAGCAACTTATCCAGACTGCCACATAAGGAGTGGGACTTTGTTTGAAGGCCTTGATTGTCATGTCAGCCTCTGCATTTCTACATGGAACTCTTCAAGGCAGGTAGAAAATCCTGAGGAACTGAATAAAAGGACATGGTTGGTGATAAGGACTATTCTGTATGAAGACTTATTTTCCTGCTTCCTTGCACTCCTTTTCTATACAGACCGACAGAGAGACACACTTATTTGCATGTCCACATATGTGAACTTAAGGCCTTTCCAATATTTCCTATTCGTGCCAACAGAAAAGGTTCCATTTCACAGATGTGGGGATCAGGGTCTGAGATTGCACTTCTGCCATTGGGCAGGCCAGGATAGTTAAAGGAGGTAAAAAAAAAAAAAAAAGTAGAATAGGAATGGATTTGTAAGTGCTGGATCAAAGACTTGGGTGGTCAAATACTGGAGTATCTTGGTTTTCCTCTTACCCATCTTAATGTTTAAAGTGATTGCACTTGAACTTGAATTTATTCTAAGTCAATATTATAACTCATTTTGGGTTTCTTTTTCACGTAGCTTTATTTAGTGTTTGCTTCTATCTTGATAATTCCTCCAATGCCTTTCTTCCTCACCCTCTATTCCTGCCAATCTTCCTAAGTAAGCTTGAATCCCTGGTACAAAATAGTATATTGAATGCCAAGTGAAAGTCAATGGATATCTCTGTAAAAACCAAGAGAAACAGGAGCTTCCCTTTGCCTGTACTTGTGAAAACAACTTAAACAACTCATGCATAAGGTCAAGGTCAAGGCAGCCAGCCCACCTGAACTCAGAGGCATCTGAGTTTGTCAAGTGAGTCAGTCATATGAGAATGCTAGGCAGGGCGCATACATCCATACATCTTGGCTGGGTGCAAGCCAATATCAGCGTGCATGGAAGATGTCTATTTGCTATACAGAGGTTGTCATCATACTAAACAATTCTTTTAAAGAGAGACCAATGTTCTGAGTACATTTGTCTTTATAAGAAGTTCCTTGCTGCTAGGGCAGATGAATTGTGTTGAGTGTTCTTTAATCTCCTGTTTCCTTTCCTCATCTCTCCCTGATTATCCAATGTCTTCTTCACCTCCACAGGAAAAAGTGCCCTCTCTCTTTGCCTTTTGGCAATGCCAGCACACATTTGTGCACCATTTATCTTCCCTACCGGAGTGGACATTCCATCCAGACCTGTTTTACCACACACTGGTGATTCATCTGCAAGCCCCTGGTGTTGAACTGATTGCTGGCACCAACTAGGCATTCAATAAATACTTGTTGAATGAATACAGGACAAAATGACTGAAAAGCACATTCATTCATTTATTTTACTGTGTGCTTGGCTTCACAGAAACGTTTGAATATTTTTCTTTTGAGTGTCATTCATTTATACTTCCATTCTGCCTTCCTCAGTCCATATTTATGGGGTGTCTTTGATGTGTCAGGCACTGGACTACTTGCCAACATGAATGAGACATGGTCCCTACTGCCTTGGAAGGTCTGGAGTGGGTTGTACTGACCATGCTAGTTCTGAGTCAGGCTGCCATACTTAGTGAATCACCAACCCCTGTGGGTGTAGCCTTGAAGTGGCTTTGTGGGAGGATGCAGAGGAGGAAGACATTAATCTGACTTGGAGACTGTCACAGCTCATGGAGCAGTGAACAAAAAAAAAGTACATAAACTATAGAGTAATATATGACTAGAAATATTAAATAGTAGGGCCCCCAAAAATAACTGCAGTGGCTAGTAGAGGTAATACAGTGAGTTTCTCCCCCAATATAGACTTTCCCTGATACTTTTAGCTAGTATATACTTTACATAATAAATATATTTTTTCTGTACTACTGTGTGTGCAACACTATGCCAGTCTGGGCACATGGTAGTGAAAAGAAAAGGTGTGAAACTTGCTTCTAAGAAAGTGCAGGACAAGACAGAAGTGTCTGACTCATACCTGAAAGTGAAAGTAAATGTGTGTAAGTGGAGTGAGAGGAAGAGAGAGCAGGGGGAGGGTTTGGGATGGTGAGAAAGGCAGAGACCAAATCTAAGGGCTATCAGTCCATCTCCTGCTTCTAGGTCCAAAATATTCTAAAGATGGTGACTTTAAATTCAGGAGTTTTAACTTTTTTCATTATAATTTTTAAAAGATATGGATATTTTTGAGGTGACAGAGTGTGAGTTTAGTGAAAATATGATAAATGTCTAAATAACTCCAATAATCTAGGTTATTGAAGGCTAGCATATTTTCAGATGACTTGTTTCATTCTGACCTAAGATTTCCAATGAATTTTCACATTTAGCCTTCTATCTCTACTATCCACACACTATCAACCTTTAATGTTTTAAGTCTGTTCCCTGCTTTACAGCATCTAAAAATATTAGATCTTGTGTTAATTTAGTGCATATTTATTTGGTACTTAGGATGTGCTGTGCAGGGCCCAAGCTCTAGGAATTCATCAGCCTCAAAATCACTGACCCAGGCTGGCGTCAGTAGACTTGGCTTTCACACCTTTATAAGACATGTATCCAGGTGCCTCTAAAAGAGTCTTCAGAGCCCATGTTTTAACAAAAGGATTCATCATGTGTGTGTGTGATGTGATTGTAATCAATAAAGGGAATAAGAAGCAGAGTCGAATAACATAGAAACTCTAAAATTAAAGCAATTTGAAAATTTTGAAAAGCATGACCCTCTTGAAGTCCTAAATCACCACTATTGCAAGCTTCCGCGAGGAAGACAAGACAAGCAAAAGGACAATTATCTGCTATACGTTGTATAAAGAAGAGTGTTTTCTTTTAAATATTGACCGAATATTTACTTTTTTAGATGCAAGGCTAAACACTTTTACATGCCTTATTTCATTCAGTTCTCACAATAACCTTGTGAAATAAATCTCATTATTCCCTTTTTATACATAAAGAAATTGGGTCTCTGAGTGATTAAGGAAGTCACCCAACACAACTCACCTAATTAATAGGGTGGAAAACACTTAAGTACAGATTCATTGATCAGAAAGTCCCTGCCTTAGGTAGAAATTTCTATCAAAATATTCTTACTGAGACTCAGAGCAATTTCTTGGTGACACTACAAAACTCTTCTGGAGACTAAAGGAGAAATTAATTTGATTTTGGATTTTGTCTTCTTAAATCCTGTGGGATTTATTGGAGGATGCTATCATTTGCCATTTCTCAGTCTGCTACACATAAAACATGCTAGAGAGTCCCTTTTCAACACTACCATCTGTGTTCTTGGATTTTAATCTCCATGAAAATGATGGACACATTCTTCTATTTCCATTCATATTTCAGGCCAGAGAGAGACATTCTATTGGCCAGCTTCAGTAATCTTTCCCAACATTCTCCTCAGTATCTGCTCCAAGGTCTTCATACCATCTTCCCTCGTGTGTGTGCATTGTGCATTATTTCTTAAAGCAATTACATTATGTTAATATACTATGATTACAGCACACATGTATTAAAATATAAGAATTATATATTTTAACCATTAGGAACCAATACAAAAAATAAGCAGCCTCTGAATTTGAATAGTATCCAAATGATAACCCAAGGAGCCAAAGATAATTGAAACCTGGTACCAATAGTTCATCATATATGGCTTATGTATAGGCCTACCTAAACTCAGGGAGTTGGATTAGTTATGGGCATAGAATTTTACAACTTAAAAGAGCATTTGAGATCCAACACCTGCAATGTAGAGAAGGAGTTGAATTCTGGAAAGGTTAGTGATTTGCCCAAATTCAAACAGGAAGACAGAACAGGATATAAATAATTATTCTTAAACCTCTATTATAGATGAAAACGAGACTATTGCAATGCAGATTTTTGAATCATAATACCAGAGAATCAGATTTAGATCAGGGATGGAGGTCCAGTAATCTGTGTGATGAATACCCCTGACTGACTTGGCAGCTAGTGCTGTGAGACCACACTTTCAGAAGCACTAATCTGGCCCTGACTGGTGTGGCTCAGTGGTTGGGTGTAGTCCTGCAAAGCAAAAGGTCACTGTTTTGATTCCTGGTCAGGGCGTATGCCTGGATTTGAGTTTGGTCCCCATCAGGGTGCATAGTAAGGCAACCATGTTACTCTCACATGTAACCTGAATTTAGGCCTCATGATCAATTTCTTCCCAAAGGGCTATGTTGCCTCCCTACATTAATAAACATTCCAAACAATACATAAGACTCTTTGTGATGCAAATTAGTGCTTTTATGTCCTAACTCAACAATTAATTCCTGACTGCATCATTCATTGAGAGGTTTTGGGTTTTTTTTTTTTTCACTCAATAAATCAGCCCCTATGATATTCCAGGTACTGTGCCAGGAGCCAGAGATGATACAAAGATTAACTAACACACAGCTCCACCTCCAAGGAGTCAAATGCTTTATACAGCTTATCTCATTCCTTACCCTTACAGAAGCCTGTACATAATAACAACATAATCTGAGAGTTTTTCCTATATGTAGAATTATACATATTCTTTTCAATTTGTTCTTCACACTTAGTATGTCTTAGAAGTATTTCTTTACCTGTTCTTTCTTTCTATATGTCTACTTTTTATAATAGCTACAGAGTATTTCCCAATATTCATGTGTCATCATGTATTTAACCATTCACATATTGACAAATATTAAATTGTTTGTATTTTATCCTATTACAAATAGTCCCATGATGGATTCCAAAGTTAATATTGTTATCCCTGTTTTCAAGATGAGTAGATAGACAAAAGTTAATTAGTTGTCCAAGATCACACAATGGCAGAATTAGGATTCAAAATGAGGCATGTCTGTCTCAAGGTACTTTATTCTCACTATTATGCCTTCTAATAATTGTAGTAGAATGGGGTAAATGCTCAATGGAGTACTAGGATATCAGCAAAAAAGTGCAGCTGTGGCTAGAAACTCAGGGTCATCTGGGGAGTGACGTGAGAGGCATCTAGGAGTCCTCTGGGCAGAGCGGGAGAAAGCCACTCTAAAAAAAGGAATAGGTTTATTACAAACCAATCACTTCCATGTATCGATCACCCACTAGACTGCCCCTGTAATACACACTTGTGGGGAGATTCATAGAAAGAAGACATGGTATTGACACACCAGAATCTTACAGTGTGATTTTTGTATATCTGAGAAATACTAGAATAATAAGGTAATGAGTATAGTATAAATAAATATATGAGGTTTGTCTGGAAAAATCCAGCTATTGGTAAGTGTAAGGAGAATGGGTTGTATGACATCAATGTAACCTGGCAGCTAAGGAGAGTGGACTGGAATGCACATGTGTGAACAATGATGACTTCACTGTACTAGTCAGTGGGGGTGGCAGACCCCATTGAGTGAGCATATGTACTGTGTGGCTGTCACATTCAAAATGACTGACTGAGTAGAGCAATGAATCTGCATCAAAATTTGCATTAAGCTTGAACATTCCTCCATGGAAACTGTTTGGATGATTCAGAAGGCAGTAGTTTTAGGTAACTGATTATTGGCAGCTTCATCACAACAACACTCTGCTTATGTTTCGTGTCTCTTGGGGAATTTTTTGGTGAAAGAGCAAATCACACAGGTGACTCAGCCCCCCACTACAAACAACCCAGATTTGGTGCCCCTGTGACTTCTACCTTTTCCTAAAACTAAAATCACCTTTGAAAGGGAAGAGATTTCAGACCATTGATGAGATTCAGGAAAATATGACAGAGGCAGCTGGTGGTGACTGGGAGAACTGTGTGAGGTCCCAAGATGCCTGCTTTGATGAGGACTGAGGTGCCATTGTCCTATGTACAATGTTTCTTGTGTCTTGTATCTTCTTCAATAAATGTCTGTGTTTTTCATACTACATGGCTGGATACCTTCCGATAGACCTCATACTTCATTTGTCAGCTTTAGGACAGTCCTAGAAGTGAGTGGGCTATGGGTCCTGTCTACGTGGCAAAGCAAGGCAATGAAATTCTCCTTTTTAATACCTCAGTTTCTCTTCTGGAATCAAAGTAATACCCAGTCCCTGCCTACTTGACAGGGATGTTGCAAGGTTTGGTTAATTTCTGTAAATGTTTTGAGCTCCTCTAAGATAAAGTGTATATTTTGTAAATAGGAGAAATTAATAGCAGCTGTCAGAATTAAAAGAAAACTGAATTGTGCTGCAGTCATTTTCTGAGAGACAAACACAGTGGACATTTGGACAGCTCAGGCCCTGGTCTCAGAGGGAAAATTCAGGAGACTAGCTGGACTTTTAAACATTCAATTTCCCAGCTGATCACTGTGATTAAGAGCCCATCTGGTACAGCCCATTCCCAAGGTATGTGTGTACAGGAAAGCAGGACTCTAGTAAAAGCAGAAAGCTAAGAAAAAAGAAAATGCACAATGGAGTTGGTGCCATTTTGGAATCCTCTGCTAAGATGCTTAGATAGGAATTTCATCACATTAACATTAGCAAGGACAGTAGGCCATATGTTGTAAGAAAGGCAATTAGTGAGCCAGTGTTTCTCTTTTTCAGGCTATTATGTTGGCTTACTGAGGATTTGGTGGTGTCATTGTCTGCCATGTGTCACAAGAGGCACACTGGTGTGCCACAAGAATTTTTAAAACATGTCATACATGACTATTTAGTTAGGGGCACTGACCTCTTTTCCCTTTGATTATCAAGTGAAAAAATGACAAAGGCCAACACAATAGCCATCCAGTGTCAATGATTCAAAATTATAGCTGTATTTTTGTCATATCAGCAAAAAAATGTTTTTAGGTGTGCCACAGAATTTTAGTAATTAGTTTGTATGCACCATAAGATGAAAAGGTTGAAAATCACTGGTCTGTAGGGGCTATGAATATGCTAAGAAGAAAATCCAGCTCTGGGATTGAGCAGCTAAATAGCAACGTCTCCCTGGAAATTCATGGAAAGTAAGCAATAGCAGGGCAGACACACGATTACCCTCCTGCACAGGATGGGGGTTGGTGGTAATAACTCAGGATGAGGGGTATCGTATCCTGCAGCTTGTGCTCCCCTTGCTCTTATCACCCCAAGAAAAGCCTGAGCAAGGTATGGAGAAAGCCTGTGTTAGCTTGTATGTCTCCATTGCCCCGTTAGGGTAGTCACACCTCTATGTCACTCCACAGTAAAGCCAATCTCATCACCATTAAAAGGACTTACAGATGTGCAGAAACCAAGGTTTTGATGCTAAACTGACTTCCACATGGAATTTCTCATATTTTTCTGTAACTTGGGGGATGCTATGTAAACCCGTTTCAGACAGAGTTTTTATTTCTGAGCTCCAACCAGGCTTCCCCTTTCCAGGTCAATCCTCTAAATCTCCTGAAAAGCCCTACCTCAGAAATTGAGGCTCTTGTCTCCTGTGGTCATCACTTCTGTTGGGGACTCCAGATCCACAAGGAAAACTCATCAGTGATTTGATTTTAATCCCTCACTGCATTTGCACAGGTTCACTGAAACCATCTGGTAGACTGACCCTTCCTCTACATTTGCCAAATGTATCAAGGCGGGGAAGAACAGGAGAACCCATCTGTAGTCCTCTGTGGTGATGGAGGATAGGCTAGGAAATGGTCTCACTTCAGGAGAAGCTGTGAGCCCTAACTATTCAGCTCAGTCCATGAAAGGATTGATGACCTCCCTTCAAGTGCTGGAAGATCTCCACCTTACAGGCTGTTGTGCTGAGTTTCTTTTGGCCTAGTCTAGGAATGTGTCCTCTCTGTCATCTCAAAAATCTGAAAATAAATCTGACTTCTCCACAGGTTAGAATTAGTACTCAACAGCTCTTGAGGGGAATCCCACCCTGTTTTCTGGGAAGATGGACCTCACAGCCCAAAATGTGGAGTTTTTTGTTCCTTTATTTTTATTGTTGACAAAAATACAAATGTCTCATTTCTCTCTCCTTTGCCCACCTCAAGCCAACCTCCACCCCCACTTCCCACATCACCACACTGTTGTCTGTGTCTATGGGTCATGCATATATGTTCTTTCACTAATCCCTTTTCATTCTTTTACCTAGTACCCTCCTCCCCATTCCCCTCTGACAGCTATCAGTCTGTTGCATGTGTCCATGCCTCTGTTTCTATTGTGTTCATCAGTTTGTTTTGTTCATTACATTTCACATTTAAGTGAGATTGTATGGTATTTGTCTTTCTCTGACTAGCCTATCTCACTTAGCAAAATAATCTCCAGTTCCATCTATGCTGTTGCTAAAGGTAAGATTCCCTTGGTTTTGATGGCTGTGTAGTACTCTATTGTGTAAATGACCACAAGTTTTTTATCTACTCATCCACTGATGTGCACTTGGGCTGATTCCAGATCTTGATTATTGCAAATGATGCTTCTGTGAACATAGGGGTGCTTCAGAATTCTTAGGATATATTCCCAGAACTGGAATTACTGGGTCAAAAGGCAGTCCCATTTTTAATTTCTTGAGGAAATTCAGTACTGTTTTTCACAGTGTCTGCACCAGTCTGCATTCCCACTAACAGTGCACTAGGGTTCCCTTTCCTCCACATCCTTGCCAACACTTGTTGGCTAATTTATTGAAGGTAGCCATTCTGACAGATGTGAGGTGATAGATATCTCATTGTTGTTTTAATTAACATCTCTCTGATGACTAGTGATATTGAGAATTTTTTCATATTTCTATTGCCCATCTGGTTGTTCACTTCAGAAAAGTATCTATGCAGGTCCTTAGCTCTTTTTTAAAAATTGGACTATTTGTCTTGTCGATGTTACTGTTGTATAAATTTTTCATATATTTTTAAAATTATCTTCTTATCCAATGTACCATTGGCAAATATGGTTTCCCATATAGGTTTCCTTTTCATTCTTTTCATTTTGTTGATGATTTCTTTTACTTTCAGAAAATTTTTAGTTTGATGTAGGCTCATTTGTTCCCCCCCCCTTTATTTCCCTTGCCCTAAGAGACTTATTGACAAAATATTACTATGAAAGATGTATGAGATTTTACTGCCTATGTTTTCTTCTGGGATTTTTATGGTTTCGTGACTTACATTTAAAACTTTGTTTCAATTTGAGTTTATTCTTGTGTATGGTATAAGTTGGTGGTCTACTTTCATTTTTTTTGCATGTACCAGTTTTCCCAACACCATTTATTGAAGACACTGTCTTGCTCCATTACATGCTCTTGCCTCCTTTGTCAAATATTAGTTTACCATATTGGCATGGGATTTTTTTCTGGGCTCTTTATTCTATTCCATTCATTCATATGCCTGTTCTTATGCTGATGATACCAGGCTGTTTTGATTACAATGATCTTGTAGTATAGTTCGATATTAGGTATTACAATCCTTCCAATTTTGTTCTTTCTCAAAATTGCTGAGATTATTTGGGATCTATTTTGATTTCATGTAGATTTGTGGAATATTTGTTCTAAATCTGTGAAATATGCCATTGGAATTTTAATAGAAATTGCAGTGAGTATATAGATTGCTTTTGGTAGTATGGACAATTTAGTGATATTGATTGTTCTAATCCATGAACAGGGTACATGCTTTCACTTGATTGTATCTTCCTCAGTTACTTTCTTCAATGTTTTATGATTTTCTAAGTATAGGTCTTTTACCTCCTTGGTTAAATTTATTCCTAGGTACCTTTTTTTTTGCTGCTATAGTAAATGTGATTATTTTCTTAGTTTCTCTTTCTGATAGCTCATTTTTAGTGTATAGAAATACCACCAATTCCTGAATGTTAGTTTTGTATCCTTCTACTTTACCAAATTCATTTGTTAGCTCTAGTAGCTTTTGGTGGATTTTTTAGAGTTTTCTATGTACAATATCATGTCGTCTCTGAATAACAGTTTTACTTCCTCCTTTCCAATTTGGATTTTTTTTTTGTTTTTCTTGTCTGATTGCTGTGGCTAGGACTGCCAGTACTATGTTGAATAAGAGTTCTGCAGAGATAGCAAGATGAATAGGAATGAAAAAGACCCTGATGTGGTTCCCTTAGGCCTATATTCCTGAAAAGTGACTTTAATTTCCAGGGCCATCCACTGAAGCTTTACCTTCTAATAGGAGTTCATTAGTGAATCTATTAATTTATAGTGAGATCTCAGTTACAATAACAAAATTGTTTCAGAGCCTAAGATTTTCTGGTGAAGTTTGTCTGTGGATGAGTATCCTGAATAAAAGGCAAGTTTATTGATTTTAGTGCTACTCAGCCATAGTTGTCTAACCTTTTAGCACAAGGGAGCTTGGCAGAATCAGTTTGCAGGATGGAAAGCATCCAGATCTCATCATAGTGTCTTCTTGTGCTCCTGCTTACCCCTACTCAGCTCTAGGGACCTTCCAAGCTTCTCAGGATTTCTCCTGAGAATGCTAATCTGGTCCAGTTGGATTGCTTGGAGAGGAGTCTTTACTCTAAAGATTGAATAAAATTTGTAAGAACTATTTTATGAAAGATAGAAATTAATTTAAATTCCTTCTTTATTAGCAAGAATGTTCAGAGATACAATCATAACAACAATACTTTCTAGGGATCCAAAATTTTATTACATTGAGGCTGCTGAACAGCTCTTCCTCATTGTCATGAGGAAGATAAAGAAATGCTGATACAAGAGGAGTTTGAGGCCAGTCAGGAATGGCAGAAACTTGGTATAAGTGTCATCCTCAGCCTCCTTCCACCATGGCAGTGACAACTTACTAAGTGCTCATTAAACTCGTTCTTACTGAGATCAGAGAGGATTTCAGAATTCTCAGTTTGTATTCCAGGTATCCCCTACCAGTTAGTCAGAGTTGTCATAAGAGAATTAATTTAAAAAAATAAAAATGAGAAAGATGGTATCCTGAGTGACTGGTATCCATGGCATAATTTAAATATCTCAAGAATGGGTTTGGACTATGTGGGTTTTGCTAGTCTTTCTGTTTACAAATTATTAAATTGGGATAGCAGACTCAACTTTCAGTTACCCCACCCATTCTTCTCTACTTCCCCAAAATACCACACCAGAAAAGATGGGAAATATGATCCTGCTTTTATGAGCCATTCTTAAGGCATTGCCTGGTCCATATTAAATGTCAGAAATAAATTATTTATTGAGATGAAAATATAGAGATGTGATTATGTTATGAACATTAATCCTACCCAAGAAAAGAAGATTAACCCCCTTGAATGCCACCTGAATGACACTATTACTTTTGTTTTTATTTATTTTTTAAAATATATTTTCTTGACTATGCTATTACAGTTGTCCCATTTCCCCCTTCATTCCCCTCCACGCTGCACACCCCCTCCCACCTACATTCCCCCCCTTTAGTTTATGTCCATGTGTCATAGTTCTTTAGCTTCTACATTGCCCACACTATTCTTGCCCTCCCCCTGTCTATTTTCTACCCACCATCTATGCTACTTGTTCTCTGTACCTTGTCCCCCTCTCTCCTCCTCCCACTCCCCTGTTGCTAACCCTCCATGCGATCTCCATTTCTGTGTTTCTGCTCCTGTTGTAGTGGTTTGCTTAGTTTGCTTTTGTTTTAGGTGTGTTTGTTAATACCTGTGAGTTTGCTGTCTTTTTACTGTCTTATTTTTTATCTTCTTTTTCTTAGATAAGTCCCTTTAACATTTCATATAATAAGGGCTTGGTGATGATGAACTCCTTTAACTTGACCCTATCTGAGAAGCGCTTTATCTTCTCTTCCATTCTAAATGACAGCTTCGCTGGATAGAGCAATCCTGGATGTAGGTCCTTGACTTTCATGACTTGGAATACCTCTTTCCAGTCCCTTCTTGCCTGTAAGGTCTCTTTTGAGAAATCAGCTGACAGTCTGACGGCAACTCCTTTGTAGGTGACTGTCCCCTTGTCCCTTGCTGCTTCTAGAATTCTCTCCTTCATTTTAATCTTGGCTAATGTAATTATGATGTGCCTTGGTGTGTTCCTCCTTGGGTCCAACTTCTTTGGGACTCTCTGAGCTTCCTGGACTTCCTGGCACACTATTACTTTTAAAATTATACTTTAGTAACCACATGCCTTGAGATTTCATAGAAAATATGTAAACAGTTTACACAGGACACCTTGAACTTGATGCCCTCCCTTTGTATCTTAAAGGTATCCATTCCTCAGTCTTGTCCCACATGTGAAAACATATAAAAGTTCAGTGAGTACTCAGGTATGGATAGATGGACTTTAGTCCAGGTCTAAAAAGACTAAAACTATTTTGCAGAATTGGACCTATGACCTATCTGCCACTCATGATCAGAGTTATTGGAATGTATGTTTGTATTGGTTAACTAGAACACACTGCTGGAGATCTTTCTCATCCTTAATTGACTCTGTCATCAGACTCTAGTATGAGCATTTGGTTGCGTATTCTTTTGGGTGACCCAAGATGACAGCTACTAGAGTACCTGTGGCCAGTGTTTTCTGCATCTTGAGATTATAGGTGATAAAGAATGGCTGACTGAAAAGTGAGGCAGAATGAGAGAAAGGGCACCATGAAATTCCTTCAGCCTGACCGAGGACCCTCTCTCCAATGTGATGAGTGGAGGGGACCTTTAATTCTGATGCTACCATTGCAATAATATATGAGCTTTGGAAAGACACATAACTGTCTTCCATGTAGTTCTCCACTGCAATGTGGAGTAAGGGTACCAACTGGATTTAGGAGACAATTACTAAATGATGTGTAAAGCATTTTACAATGAAGCATTAGCTCATAAAAGATGGAGAGGCAAACCATTCTGTTTCTTACTCTGTGTATGGGGCATATAAATGAATTTCATGGTATAGTAAGGGAAGGCCAGTTCACAAAATGTGAAAAAATGTGTTATTTGACCTCAAAGCTAACGGTGAGAGATTTGGATGGCAAGTATATATATATATCTATATGTATGTATCTATATTCATATTAAAAAAGAAATTCTTACTTTACACTTTGAGATGTGTATTGGCAACATTTTTTTTTGTTTGCTAGCCACTGTTAATATGGCTATTTCTTCTTTCTTCATCTCAAAGAACAGACTTCTTAAAGTTTTTCTAACATATATGGACAACTATATTTTTTTAATCTAAAAGTCATCTGAGTTGACTTTCTATACATCTGATGCAGTCTTTTTTCCAGGCTAGCCTACCATGTTAATCACTTATTTACTAGTTTCTTTCCTTTTCCCACAAAAAAAAAGTTGACAGGTTTAGAAAGAGGGCAGGGGATGATGTAATGAAAGTTGTACACTATGTTTTCTGTTCTTTGGGAATTTGAGAAAGCAGTAAGCCAGCTTATACAGGGAAGCATTTTTGACAGTCTAGAAGGAAAGAATCCTCCATTACAGGACTAGTTATTGCATTGATCCTGTAATTTGGTTCTTCCTCTCTTTGATGACATAGGATCCTGCAGTGTCCTAGCAAATGTTCTTTACATTAGGGTGAGACAGCCCTCCCATTTCCAGCAGACAGGACAAACAGACCAACAGGCAATGAGGCAGGATTTCCTGGGGTTAAGACGACTGCAGCTTCCTGGACAAATGAAAAAATGCAGGTGTTGTTCCCCTTCCCCCGGGCCAACCAGATCACAGGATAATTGCCCAGTTGCCTGCTGGGATGGGCCCACCCTGCTCTTCTTCATCAAGGTTCATTTTTCATTTTGATTGAGTCATGATGGCTTAGTGCCACAAAACATCTGAGAATATGCCTAACAGGAACAAGGTCACAAAGAACTCTAACGATTGCCCCTTCCCTCAAATCCAGGGTTCAGCTTCATGAAGTCACTTGTAAAGAGTGGGCAAGCAGGGCTGGCTGCTGGGCTGTGTCCTTGTCTGAGAACGAATGGCAACAGCAAAAAGTCTCCCTCTTGCTCTCCAGAGTTGCCTGGCTGCCTTACTTCCACTGAGGCAGCACAGCTTGTTTTAGCTCTGAAGTGTGAAAAGCAAATAAAGTTTAGCAAAGGAAAGCAGTGGAAGCTACATAGCCTTCTTGGAGCATGAAGACACACCCAGTTCTATGCACCGAGTGTCAAACTTTTCCCACCCCTTTCCCAACCCCCTGACCAACAGCCACCCCTGAGAATTGTGACTAAAACAGCAGCAGGCTTGGTAGGTTGCCCCTCACTGCAACTTTTCTGATGTGGCTGGTGGACAGACATTGTGACCTTTTCTAACTTGGGAAGAGACCACACATACACTCACTGCATACCCGCCTTGGTGTGTGTCTTGCTAACCTGTTCTTGATAGCAAGGAAGGGAAATGCACACACACAACATATAAACATGCAAATACACACACACAGCCATGACTTTGGTTTGCTCCAACACCCTTAGCAATAATTTAGGCTATTTTATTGTCTACCACCTCTGTTTGGGGGAAGATTTAAAAAGTTCTAATACAGGATGCTGAGAAAGAAAAACATTGGCTTCTATGGTAAAACATGTCTGTCCTGAAAGAAAATATTCAATTTTCCCCTAAATCAAATGTTGACACATATCAGCTGCTGCTGAAGATGTGTTGGTGTAGGAGGAACTTTCTGCACCCGAGCAGGGATATTGGTTTGAAGTCTGTCCTCTGAAATGCTAGCTGGTTTAGTTTCTAAACAGGTTTGGTTTGAAGGTTTTGGAATTGTCCCAGTTTGTTTTCAGAAGGCTGACCTCTCTGAGATACCCTCCTGAGCAGGGGCCATGGTTCTCTGTGGAGCACATAGTTTTCTGCAGAAGCCTGGGCCCCTACCTCAGCATCTGCAAGGATTCAGGCCATGTTTACTTCTGCCAGAGGGTCATAGGTGTTTAATTGGAGATGTGGGAGGGGGGAGAGGCTAAGAGCAAGGAGAAAGAATGGAATCCCCAGGCAAAGGGAAGTTTCCAGTGCTAGGTGTTTCACCTTCTCCTTTCCCCACTGCTCCCCAGAGTCTAAATACTCTCCTTTGTTCAACATCTACTCTCTCCTTCCTATTAGACGTGGATGTGCATGGGCGCATGCACACACGGACACCCTCTTACCGTGTTAAGTTTGAACGACGATGATATATACAGCCAGCGTGCTTTGCTTGTCTGCACCGTGAAGGCCAGGGTTAATGCAGAAAGGTAGTGCAATGTTGCTGCAGAGCAGCGTGATCAGAATACAAGATGGAGCATGGGGGGAAAGGCCAAGAAATGTTTCTGTGCTTGGAGTTTACACAAGTCTCCTTGGCAACTTGTCTGAATTTATTTTTCCCTTAATGTGTGTGGGTTTCTTCCAAACCCTGGATGAAGTAGGAGTTGAGTTTCTAGCATTCCCCTATTTCTCTTCTGGAGGATGAAACTATTTTAGTTGGTTAGCAAGCCTTTCTCCTTGCAGCTCTTCTCCCAAAAAAAACCCTCCCCCTCGTAGGGAGCTCCTTTACTTTGTGATCCTGCGGACTGTTGGTAGCTTTGCAGACTGTGGTCTCTGGGACCCAGTGGCTGTGAGGGCCACAGCTGAGCGGTCTCCAGGCGCGTCCTGCTGCCTGAGCGACGGTGAGCTGAGCTGCAGCCACGCCTGTCTGCTGCAGACCGGCAGACCCCGTTGAATCCCTTTCCTCTCTTGCTTTTCTTCTTCTGCCTGGTCTTCTCCCTTTTTGTTTTCGCTCACACAAACACAAAAGGTCGCATGATTCTACTCAGAAGGTGATTATATATAAAGCTATTTAAAAAATATTTTTAGGAATCTGGTTACTTGGTTTGATGGCGACTAAGCTCTCACTTCAGGGGAGACAACTATAAATACTGTAATGGTTTTACTGAAAACTGCTTTACCTTACAATAGCTGTAGGGGTGTATAGTCGTGCCTCCTTGGAGCCGATGTTGAATAAAAGCCTTAATATTTCTTTTTCTAAAGGCAGAGAAAAATAGGAAAAAGAAACATACCTAAAAAAAATTAAGGTTTGATTTTGGCTCTCTTACAAACAGATGTTGCTTGTCGTTCTCTTGCTGTTAAGCAGGCACCAGACTGGACCAAGCAGCAGTGTGTGTGATGGGGGTGGGGGAGGATGGTGAGGGGGAAAAAGAGAGAGTCTTGGGGTGGGACTGTGCTGGGGGGTAGATAGAGGGCTGGAAGGCAGAAAGGGATCCATTGGTTTTGGGAAAAGTGTAGAGCAAGAACTAGATAACAACTTTTTTTCTTGCCAAACTTTAGTTAGATGGAAACTATAAAAAATCATGTTTTATTTGGATGTGTGTCGCTGCTCTCCACCAAGAGGGAGGTGTGGAAATGAGTGGACTGGGACAGCCTTGGGCGAGCGGAGCTGGCCTCTCCTAGGAGGAAGTGCCGGGAGAGATTGCTGGGCCCTGCAGGGGCTCCTCCCCCACGGAGCTTAATACCCTAAAGTGAGTAAGGCAAAGGCTTTTCTATTTCAGCTGAACTCAGTGTCTTGTGCTTGACAGTTGATTCTTTTTGAAAGTATTGTGGCAGTTCCAGGCTCTTACGTACTTTTTCCTAAACAACAATCCCATTGTTATACAGTCAAGGTTCTAATGCTAACTCTTTGCGTATTACATATCTCTTTTCTTACAGAATTCAAGTGATTTAATACTCAGTTCTTTTCCAAGCTACCCTGTACTCTCACTGAACTCATAGCTTTCTAATCTAATTGTGTTGTGCTTTCTCAAGAGCAAACCAGAGTTTTGAATATAGAAGTGTTAAAGTTAGGTGGCATATAGGAAGCCTTGTGCAGCAAATAGCTCATTTATATTAAAAAAAGACAGACATCTGATTTTTAAAAATATGTATCTCATGTTTCTATATCAGAATGTAGGCCTTCTGTATTTTTTTAATTTTATTTTTTTATAACCTTTCTGGCTTTTTTAACAATACAGCTAGAAAGGAAATTGTAGGTTAGCATCATTGTTTGCATTTTTTAAAGGAAAAACAAAGTTGTCATCCTGAGCAAACTGCTTGCTTCCAAAGTGAAAGTAGTCTCTGTAGCCAGCTGCCCGAGAAACAACTTGTTACTGGCTGCCTCTTTCCCTTTTTGTTTCATGCGGTACGTCAATAGCAAATTTGCCTCCAATTCCTTTCTTTTAAATAGTTGATCTCTGTTACACATCTGTGGTAAGTGAATATTTAGTAGGTTTAATGTTGCTTTTAAATTACAAAAAAAGCTGACTAAGATATCTAAGGACGTCTTTTGTTTTTATTCAGTCTATCTTATTCTGTCATGCCATTTTCGTGTCTTTGTTCTTTAGTCAACCTACCCACATTTCTGTTTCTTATTTTATATATTTACTTATTTAATATGAGGGGTGTGGTAGAAGATTATAAATATTAATTTCTAATTTTTCCTTTGCTTGAAAGGAACACAAAAGACATGGTGTTGCTTTGCCGGTCCTCTTCCTCCCCTGCTCACTTCCGGTCAGTTGGTCCTGTGCATAGATCAGTCCTACCTCAGCTAGCTGTTTGGTGTCAGAAGCCTCTGAGTGCATGCTTGAAAGACACTCCCATATGGGTCTGGTGTCGTGGTGGCAGTATCACAGGTGGATACAGCATGTGTGTCGCATGGCAACAATGAATTACACGGGAGCAAGGATTGCTGGGTGTCTCTTTTGTTAAGGTGATTGGATCTTGCTACAAAAAAACAAGGGCTGCAGAGGGTGAGAGAAAAGACATCAGGAAAACTGAAAAGCCATAGGGAGACCAAAGTCTAGCTGTCCCCCCAGCTTCATGATGTCAGAGTGAGAATGCCAAAGGGTAGATTCGAGGTTTTCTCCTTCCTTCCCCCTCCCTCCCTCCATCCCTTCCCTTCCCTTCTCTTCCCTCACTTTGTGTTTCACTCTTTTCTTATGTTTCTTTTAATTCTTTTCACTCTGTCTCTCTATTCCCCCTCCCCCCACCCACCTCTCCTTTCTCCTTCCTCCCTCCCTCCCTTCCTTATAAAAGTCGTTCTTTGGCAAAGCTCTATCCCTTGATAGGAGATCTGCTCAGATCCTGTACAAGAGGCACAACTTTTAAAGAAGAATAGTGCAGGGCAGGGCATCTTTCTGTTGGTGTCATTCTCAGGACATCACCATGGATGTGGTGTTCAAGTCAGGAGCCAGGGAAAACTCAAACACATTTTTCCGTTTTGCAATCAACTGCACACTGAGTGTGCCTTCCATTGGTAAAGGAACAATGAAGAAAAAGAAAGCCCTGCATCTTCAACATTGAAAGAATGGTGGAATGGAAGCCAGGAATCCTGCTGTGGTGGAGGGAGAGCAGACTCATGAGTCTACCACAGTCAGATATTTCACTTCTTAACAGCTCCCTCAGCAAAGAGAAATAATGACTCCCAAATCATTTCAGAATCAAAAAGTTTAAACAATGTCTCAATGATGCTATATCATGTCAGGTAATAATGATTGTCCAACTTATACCGTCTTAGTCTTAGTTATTGATAGTCTATCTTTTAAATATGTTTAGCAAATGAGCAGTTTGGTATAAAACATTGAAATTTGAGAGGATCCCAAGACCTCATATTTGTAGTTGATCATTTTCTGGTAAAGTTATTCTCAAGGTTCATTTGTAGCCAGGGAAATTCCAGCAAAGATGTGAAAGTCACTTGTTTTCAGAACCTTTATACCATGTGTCATTTGGGAAACGAAGTAAACATAATGCTTCTCACTGTTTTTCTAGCATTATTTTTGTTTCAGCTTCCAGTGTTCCTTTTTATTATCATTCTATATTAATTCTAATTCATCTTTACAAAACAAATGGGTGACAAAAAGAAACCAACCAAAAACAGGGCAAAAAATCTTCATTCATTTAATATCATTCTATTTTCCAGACACGGGCGTATAGTTTGAAGATATTGGCCTACCAAGATGACAACAGACTTAAAAAATAAAATTCATAAGAAGTTACTTTTTCAGGTAATAGTATTTTCCTATAATTTCTTCAAACTTCTATCCTCAAATATTGCAAATTTTTAGGATATGCCTGAATGATGTAATTATGAAGAATAACTGCATTTTAAACTTGATTTTCAAAAATAGCAACCACTTTGATAATATCCACAGCCAATGAGTATGGCAGTCCTGCATTCAATTATATGGGGCTCCAAAGTTTATTGAAGGTGAATACCTTCAAACATTGCTCATGTGTTTTGACAGTAATTTGGCAGAACTCACCTGAAACCAGTAGGCACTGTCCTTTAACTTTATGCTATCTTTAGTAATTAAATTTAAAAATATAAATATTAGAGAATTGTGTCTAAAAACTCCCTCATATGATCTAAATTCCTGGAAGATTGGGCTTATTATATAAATTGCATAATAATAATATTGATATTTTAACTCTAGTCCTAGATTGGTAATACTGTATTACCAATCTGGCAATACCAATACTGTATTACCAGAGAGTACCATTTTATGGTACTCTCTCCATGCATGTCCCATGACTAAAATTTGAGCTCAGCTGTCATGATAGATGAGATCTGTCCAGGAAGTATCCAGCCATGTACTATGAGAAATAGAGATTTACTGAAAAGGATACAAGAGAAAAGAAACATTGTACATAGGACAGTGACATTTCAGTCCCCTTCGAAGTAGGCACCTTGGGACCTCACCCAATTCTCCCAATCGCCATCAGCTGCCCCGTCCTATCTTTCCGAATCTCATTAATAGTCTGAAATGTCTTCCCTTTCAAAGATGATTTTCGTTTTAAGAAAAGCCAGGAGTGGCAGGGTGCCAAATCTGGGGTGTTGGGGGTGCTGAGTCACCCGGGTGATTTGATGTTTCACCAAAATCTTTGCATAAGATGTGATGCATGAGTAGGTGCATTGTCAGGATGAAACTGCCAATCACCAGTTGCCCATAGCTGCAGCCTTCTGAATCATCTGAATAGTTTCTGGGGAGGAATATTCATGTTTAATGCCACATTTGATGCAGATTCATTTTTCTGTTCGCTCAATAATTTTGAATGCATCAGCCACACAGTACACATGCTCACTCAACAGCATCTACAACCCTCACTGACTAGTACAGTGAAGTCATCATTGTTCACTCATGCGCACTACAGTCCACTCTCCTTGGCTGCCAGGTTGCATTGATTTAGTGCAAACTGTTCTCATTACATTAACAATAGCTGGACTTTTTCTGGACAGAGCTCAGCATGTAGTTTCCTTTTAGTGTTATTGAAAGACTTTGTTTCAATTAAGCAGTTGACAAATTACCTTATACTGATTTTGCCATTGTTTAGAGGAATTGCCTTTATATTCCAACTTAAGTATTAGTATTATTATCTAAAAGAGCCTCACAAAATTTTGCTTTAATAAAGTGAGACAAACTTTGCTCTGAAAAGAACCCTTATTTTTCTCCTCAACACAAAGAAGGTTCTTGAAGGAGATATTCAATTAACATTTTGGAAAATAGCTATTCCCAAACAAACCACTCTTCTATTAGGTCAGTGATTGACTTTCTCTTCCTTCCTTCCTTCCCTCCCTTCCTTTCCTTTCCTTCCTTCCCTTCCTTTCCCTTTCCTTCCTTCCTTCCTTCCTTCCTTCCTTCCTTCCTTCAGCCTGGGCATCTTCTGATTTCTCTTTTATTTTCTGAGATTAAAATTAGAATGTTTAGAAGCTAGTGCTGCAAACCACTTGGAATATACAATTTCTCTCTGTCCCATATTTGCCAAAAAATAAAAAGATTCAGAGATGCCTCCCAATTGAAACACAGCATTGAACCCCCTTCTACGGACTTTGAGGTGCAAATTTATGAAGGTGGTGCCACTAAATGACTACATGTGACATTCTGACAATTTTCTGCTAACAAATATTGTGTTATATATTTTAATAAACTTGAAAATAACAATTAGTTCTCACCACTTTGGGAGCTGGGCTATTTGTTTGTGTTTCGATAAAAGCCCCTATGTCACACATATTTTAGCAACCTCCAACAGTGTTCCTAGCGCCCATCCACTAATGCCTCTGGCCCCATTCCTCTGTCAGAGAGAGCAAAGGAAAACAAGAAGCTCGGAGTTTATTTTAAAATCTTGTATTTTGTGAGGGAAATGAACATTTTAAGATAAAATAAAGATTATTTTGAGGAGACTGGTTTGGATTCCACTTCCACCTACGACTATTGTTTATTTTTTCTTTTTAAAACTTATTATTTTTTGTTGTTGTTCAGTTACAGTTGTCCCAGTTTTTCCCCTCACTGCTGTCCCAATGAGGGAAAAGCTGCCCACCCCTACTCCCTCAGTCAGTTCCCACCTTGTTGTCCGTCACTGTGGGTCCTTTATCCATGTTCCTTGACTCGACCCTTCCTCTTCTGTCCTCAGTTATCCCCCTCCCTCCTCCCCTCTGGTCACTGTCAGTTTCGGATCTAAAAGTCAAGTCACAAAGCTGCAGCTAAATTCTGAGATTTGGCAACTTTACATCCCAGTGGATTCCATGAAACTATATGCCCACAGACAGCTCTGCCATGAAGAAGCAGGCAGACAATGAAGACATTCTGAATGACTGCATCTCAGTCTTTGTTCCTCCTGCTGCTGGGTCCCTGGGTTCTTGCTTTCATCTTTAGGTTCTATAAAAATGGCCTGCTCTTTTCTCTGAATAATTTCCAAATTAATCTCATCTTGTTTGTTATTAGTGAAGTTCCCTGGATTCTTAAGAAAGAAATGAATGTTCATATGTTGAGGCAAAGGAGATAATTTGTTGAGAGCCTGGATCTGTAGATGTTGCTAACAAAAATGAAAATATGTTTCTTTGTAGGTCCTGCAAAGGGATGATGGTATATGTTTTTCCTAACATATAGGGAGGGGGGATTATTTCACTTTCTATCATGTGTCCTTGAAGTGCTTATGATTTATTGAAAACTATGTTTTCAATAAAATTCACAAAAGGAACCATTAATGAAAGGTTGGTGTCTTGGATTTTCCATTCTCATAACTAGAAATTGGGTTTTGAAGAAAGGATATTATGTTGACAAATGAAATCTTTGTATGAGAAGGATTCAGAAACAGATTCATTCCCACATCCTCAAACAGTTTTGGGGGAAGCAATTATATAATTTCTTTTCTGGAACATATTTTATTAAATATGCCAACACTTGCTCAGTATTGGTGTTTGAATGAATAATGGTGGTGAGGGTGAGGGTGAGGAACAAAAGTACATACTTTTCTTGAAGATGAATCTTCCAATTTAATATAGCTGCAAATCTCCTCTAGAATAGTTTTTTTTTTTTTTTTAATACTTACAGCTTTGTTGGCGGTGCCTGCTAGTTTCTTCCAGCTGTTTATCAGAATGCAAATGGAAAAGGACAGCTTCACCATCTTTTTTTTATGTAATTACATATATTTTAAAACATGGACTTGCCTTTGGGCTCTGAAGTATTTTTCTTTCCCTACAAGTTAAAGAATTTCCTTTATTCCACTGGTTTTCTATACCGATATCACTTTGCCAAGATTGTGTATTGAGAACTGAATAAATGAGTGTTTTGTAATATTCAACAGTGCAATGTTGAGGTTCACCTAAGCCACTGTATCTGTAGCATGTGAAAACAAAGGGATGTATGTGGGGAAGAACTAGATGCTGCTGCTTAACTTTTGCTCTCTAAGAGCAAGATGAAGTCTTTACATTTCTAGCATAAAATAATAGGATGGCAGAATCTTTGGTTGGAATAATGGCTTTAACGTTTTATTTTCAGACATGTCAAACCCCCAAACGAGAGAAGATACTGAGGCCTGTTGCCACAAACCCGTAGATCCGAACTTGTGGTGATAGTCCACACAAGCTTGTGTCTATAGGTATGTGTCTGTTAGGCAATCTCACTGACCATGGGCCTTGCCTGTGTCTGACTCAATATCCCTTCAAATTCCATTACTCTCCCTCCCTTCCCCCTAGATTTCTTTAATAATGGTAGACATGAGAAGAGGGCCTGATATGGAGAAAGGAGACTTTCTGTTCTGAAATGAATGAGGTTCTTCAATAATTAATTTATAGACTTGACCTCAATTCCCCTATCACTTATAACTAATGTCCCTTATCAAATTGAGAGTCTGGGATTGCAGATGAGGCAGCAAAAATTTGGGTGACTCAGACAACCTTTTGTTGAGTGATAAGAAAATAGATACATAAACAAGGGTTTGTTTGGTTTTCTGTAAGTTTGACTAATTGTTTTTAAAGTGATAATCTTTTTCAGAAACACGCAGTGACTTCTGTACGAGACCATCTGATTTGGGCTGTACTTTGTAGCAATTCTTCACATTTTGTTATCCCAGTGCCTTCTAATCAGTCCTTATCTTTAAAAATAAAATTAATGAGAGGACTAAATGTGCTTTGCTATTTATATTTCTGTATATATCCTGTACTGTAAGAAAAAAAAAATTATAAAACAAAATGGCCAGTTTAGGCCCAACTTTATATTTGGCCAGTGTCTTCACCATGTTTAAAAGGATGGAATTGAAATTATTTTATTCCTTTGCCTCTTAAATGTCACCATTGTGCCAAGATTGGAAAGTGGAACTGACTACAGATCAAAGCAAAACTGGCTACATTTGTCTCATTCCAACAATGTGAGCTGAGAGTCTGTAAACAGGATCCAGGGTGAAAAGTTGATCCTATTTGAATGACTTTAACTTTTGCATTCCTTTTTGGTCCAACATAGTGCCAGGAATTCCCTTAACTTTTTGTTCATTTATGTGAAGTTTTTTTTTTTTTAAAATAACAAAAACAGTCAATATAAGGTACAACAGAAATCGAGTTAACATCAGCAGAAAGTTTGAAATAAAAATACATTTTATTTCATTAAATGCTGTCTCTTCCTTAAGATCCATATCATTCAGAGATAACTAGAACTCTTCTATATATAAAAATTAAATTTTGTATGTCCAAATTAGGAAGGCCCGATAACATCACATATGTTTGAAAGGTAGAATATCAAGCTCTGCAAATGCTACACCCAGAGGATATTGTGAATATGCATTTCCTTTATGTTTGTTCTGCGTAGCAGTGAGGAGGGCTGTCTGTAGATTTCAACTCCCAGTCTGCCAAGAAGTCATTGCTTTGTTATAGAATGATGGAATGTTACATCCAGAAGCCAAAAACTGTCCCCATTGGTGTGTATCATGTATAATTGTTTCCCCAAGAGCTTTATCCTCCCATTAAGCAAGCAACATACTTGGTTGGTTTTACATGCCTCTTTGATGTGGTTGACCGAGAATGGATAAACTGCTAGCAAATTAAACTTGTACCTACTCTGATAAACACTTACATTTGATAAGGGCAAAATCATGTCTCATCATCTCTTTAACTTGCTGTTAACTGTGTACCCAGTGGGACCAATGGAGTTCACGAATCCAAAGAGGCTGAGCTGCATATATGCCCTGCACAAGGATGACACGGGACTGCAGGATGGCCAGTAGGTTCCCATGTGCCCTGCACAAGGATGACACGGGACTGCAGTACGGCCAGTAAGTGACTGGCAGGTTGTTTCTTTTAATGAGCATTTTTAAACCAAAAGAAAAAAAGATTACACAGAATGGTCAAATCTTTCAAAGTTTCTTACAGGCCTAAGACATTTGATTCACCTGGCTAGAAACATTCTAGTGGAAAGCCCAAAGCCCCTGGACACTTGTTACAGGGAACAGGATATTAAGTATTTTACATTATGATGAAATTCAGCATCTTTCCCTTCTTCCATGTGAATGAATGGTGCTATAAATACTAATTATTCCTTTGGGAATCCCTTAGCGTGGACCAAATATTCTACAGGAAGCTGCAGATTTTTGGTTTCCCCCCCAAAACACTGAAATATAGTTCAATAGTCATGATTGCATAGAAGTGTAGAGAAAATAGGGATAAAACAAACTGGTTTTATTAAAATTCTTAAATCATTACTATTGAAAACATGATTATACTGTAGCACTGAACAATAGTTTATATATTTTTTAAATGGAAAAAAAATTTATTCTAGGAATTTCATTTGATAAAATAATTCACTGCTCATCACCAAAATTTGGGGGAGATAGGGGACCTGAGATTTAGTTTTGAAAGGATTACTTATTTGTATTCCAAAATGATAAATTGAATTTTCTACCTTGAGAGAAAATGGAATGTATAGGATAGAACTAACTTTGAATTTTAAGTTAATATAATTTCTTACTTTTCAATGTGCTTAACAATCATTCCTCAGTTTTTGTTAGGTCCCGTGGATCCTATTTCCTGACTATAGTATTTAACCTCCTCAAATGTCACCTAGCCTCTCTAATTTAAAGATTTTTGAAATTTCTTGTTCCTATAATGATGCTGTAATTTTACAGAGATGTCAATATAAATGACTCTTCAAAAATTTCATAGATTTATTGTAGCCATCATACTCAATAAAGTGTGAGTTGTAATAGAGTGACTTTTTTCTTTTGATGTATCCATATAGCTTGAAAATTTTTAAGATTCACTCACTCATTAATTCAACAAAACTTTGTAAATGCTTACCATTTGTTCAGCACTTTGCTAAAGATTGAGGCTATAACTAATTTTTAAAAAATTGGAATCTTTTTCACAGATTAAACTTTAGAACTATTAAGAGGAATCATCTAGGTATAGAATGTATATTGCTTTCCCAACAGAAATCTTGCAGCTGTAACTCTTCAAAAAACTAGTTATCTGGTCAGGAGCCCTTTGGAGAATTGCATGTCAGACATTCTTACAGATGTTTTGATGAATCACGTGTTTTCATAACATTTCGAGATCCAACTTCCAAGAACCTAATCAGATGCAGAGTATGTTTACTCATGGGGGGCAGTCCCTGCTTTTTGCAATTCCAGATACTTGTGGTGTTGTTTGAGGTTCATTCTTCTCTTCAGCTGGAGGGATTGATACTGGTAGCACTTAAAGCTGCAATATTCCATTGACGGAGAGTCTCCTTCCATGTATTCAGAACACCTTTGGAATATATCTTTTAACGTTAAAAAGTACAATAGATTTTCTATACTTAAAAACATTATAACTACAATTCTCCTATAAATGCTCCCTATATTAGTTTATATTTCCTCTTTTCAGTGAGACATTTTGTCACATCATTCCATATCATAATTACATGTTGTTATTACATGTCTACAATATTTACACTAATTATGTAATAAGCCATAATTGCACTAATACATGGTAATAGGCTAAAATCAGTGTAAATAAACAAGGAAATTCACACGAGTGAAAGAGCACAGTACTGAAAACCATTAGTATTCTGAGACCAGCATCCTTTTACCTTTGACCTCTAGCAGTCATACATGGAGAAAGATTTATTCTTTTTATTTTCAGACGTTTGAAAGATCTGTGAGTTATACATTTAGGCTAATGCACTAGCATTTTGGCACATCAAAACTTATCCTGTCTTTGTTGTATCCTCTTTTGCTAACTCTCATCTGCCCTCTATTGCCTTATTTCTCATTCTAAAGGGTGTTTACAGAATCAGGGAAATAGTCAATATAAGAAAAATTAAAGAAATTCAAATGAAAATGAATTATATTTATTTTGATGTCCCAGTGAATATAAAAATCTTGTATATAAGTGAGTATCTAGAGGCAGAGGACTCAGAGTTAACTTTTTAAAAAAATATTGTAGTTAATTTATTTTTAAGAGAGGGGAAGGCAGGGAGAAAGAGAGGGAGTGAAACATCAATGTGTGAGAGAAACATTGATCACTTACCTCCCACCTTGGACCTGGCCCACAACCCAGGTATGTGTCCTGACTGAGAATTGAACTAGTGACCTTTTGGTTCACCAACTGTTGCTCAGTCCACTGAGCAACACCAACAAGAGCATAGTTAACCTCTTGAATTTCTGCATGAGATCAGGACTTGAGGCAAACTTGTCGGGTTGAGTTCAACCATCCTGCATTTCCCCCTCTCTGGATCTCAATAGCAAATCCACTTTACTCTACTTGAAGTTACAATATAAGTGGAAGAACAAAGAACCTGACAAAGATAAAAATCACCTGTCCCTTAACTTTAGGTTGGTACTCCCACTTTGTTCATTCATACATTTTTGTTTTCACTCAGCAAACATTTCTTCCCCCTTCCTTCTTTCCCTTCCCTTCCTTTCCCCCTTCTTTCCTTCTTTCTTTTCTTTCATTTTCTTTCTTTCTTTCTTTCTTTCTTTCTTTCTTTCTTTCTTTCTTTCTTTCTTTCTTTCTTTCTTTCTTTCTTTCTTTCTTTCTTTCTTTCAGAGAGAGTAAGGGAGGGAGAAAGAAAGGGAGAGAAACATCAATGGGAGATAAACAGTGATTGGTTGTCTCTCTTAGCATTCTAACCTGGGATCAAACCTGCAACCCAGGCATGTGCCCTGACCAGGAATTGAACTGGCAACCTTTTACTTTGTGGGATGACACCCAACCAATTGAGCCACATCAGTCAGTACACACACATATTTTTTAGATCTCCACAGTGTGTTAATTAGTAGGCATGCAACTGGTACTAGATTTGCAAAAGTGAGTGGCTCATCCCTATTTTAAAATAGCTCAGTATCTAGTGAAGTAGACAGACATATAAACAATGCCATGGTGTTAGGGTTACATTATGCATGTGTATGTGAAAGTGGGATATTATCGGAGGAAGAACTGTTTGAACTGAGGTTTGAGGGATGAATGAGAGTTTGCTTGATGAAACTAACTTCCCAGTGCTTCTCCCAAACCAGGCAGCACTGATGCAACAGAGGTCACCTCCTCAAAAAAGTTGCCCACCCTATGATAGTGGTATGAGGGCACAGGGGTAGAAAATAGTCCTTTTCCAGGTTAGTGGAGAAGTGCTAAATCTGCAGCATTTGGATCTATCTTTTCAACACAACGAGCACCGTAGTATTATCATCCTTTGATATCCCATGTTCTCAGAGACTCCTCCATCTGTAAATGCCTAGGCCCAGCTGTTTTGTGAACAGCTTTTACAAGGCAAGATCAGGCTCAAGTGAAGCAATGAAGAAAGATGACCATCGAAGACCATAGAGCAGTCCTCACGGGAAATATAAACTTGACTAAATATGAGTTCACACGGAGATGGAATGTCGCCAAGCTTGTGAGCCTGTCTGCTACTCCAGCATCTCCCTGGGGCTGAACACAAAGGAAAGGCTCAGATTAAAAATTAGTAGAACAAATAGGGAAATTTACCATCATACCTTACCTGATAAAGAAAATAACAGCCACATTTTATATGTTGCTAAATAAACTGTTGGGGACAGACTTTATGGAAAGTGCTGAAACATAACATTCAACTCTGGAAGGAGGAGCACTTTACAAATATATGGATTATGTAATGTATATGATTGATACTGTTGAGTGAATGTCCAAAATATTTTCTATTATTGTTTTATACTTAACTTTACTCAGAATCTTGTCTATATCTTTTCCCTGTGTTTTGGCTTAAGTCATTTCCCCTTGTTAATTGATCTTTTAGAAATTTGAGTTCTTCAGTTTCACAATAGAAACATTTATTTTCCTAATCCTTTTTCAATTGTCCACGTTTAAATATTGCATTGATCAGGACAAGTGCCATTATATAAAATTACCATAATTTTCAAGGACAGAGAATGTCAAGAAGACCAATCCCAAGTACTTCCTCTCTTCTTTGTCTGCACAATAATCTAAAGCCAAGATTCTTCTGTTATTTTCCCTAATGTCAGACCCCTTGATGTGTTGTCCTTTATGAATGGCCCAAACAGGTGACAGCACAAAGAACATTCATAAGACTAACTTCCAATTTTATTGCTTAAGAAATAGTAGCTTTCCATCCATTGTGACTGCATGTTCCCAGGTTGAGGTAGTAGGTTGTATAGTTTAGAATTACATCAAGGGAGATAACTGTACAGCCTCCTAGCTTTCCTTGGGTCTTGCACAAAGCAACATGCCAAGAACAAAGCATGATTCCTTCAGGCCTTTTTTCCCCCTAGGGAAGCCTATGAAAGGTAAGATTGGGTACAGTTACTTTACTGGTATTTTAGAATTCAGTTTTTGTTTCATTCTTGTACCCACACTGTATTTTCATGTTCTGTTTCTTGGGGTTGAATTCTGTTTTACCAAAAATGGAAGACTTTGAGAAAATCATTATATCAGTCATCCATTGTGACAATAATGCTGCATAATAATAATACAAAACCTCAGTGGCATACAACAAGAAATATACATTTTCCTGTGGCTAAGAGACATAGAAAGGACAGATTTTCTGACTCATTCATTCTGGCTGTAAGCTGTAGAATGGAGTCACCTGGATGAAGAGACAATTTGGTTCTACTCCATGTGTTACATCCTCCAAGAGGCTCCTTCTAGCACATTTTCATGGTAAAAGCAGAAGAGCAAGGACAAAACAAGGCAAATGGCTTGAGTATTTTGCAAGTTTCTGCCTGATTTGTTTGCTAATACATCATGGTCAAAGGAAGTCACATGACAAAGGCTGGAGCTGTAGTGGGAGACACTACAAAGTTTCATGGCAAAGGGCGTGAACTGAGGAAGGTATGAAAAATGGGGGCCATTTTTTGCAATCACATTGCACTTCCTCGAATTTCATCAAATGCAAGTAATTGCAAATCCTCCACCTAGGAAGCTCCCAATCAAGAGCCATGTTTGTGAATTCACACTTTTGGTTTTAAGCTAAACTGGTTTTTGTATGAATGCTATTTATACCCCTGTTAATGAGGTATGATCCAACCAAGTTCTGTGGAAAAATGCCAAGAGATTGGAATGATAATCATGGGGGGATTGATTATATTAGAATATAAGGCTTAGTCATTTCATAATGATAATCAATGTTATGAACTATGGGCATTTTGCCTGACTTGGACAGAAGTCACACAATCTCCACAGACTTCATGAGCAACAGACCAGCACTAGAATCTAAAAGTGTTTGGCTAGAATGAGGTTGCTCCTAGCCCAGACACATTTTAGTAGAAAATACAGACAGGTAGTCAGAAGGTACCTAATTGGGTTATTTAATTATTTTCCTGCATTTTAATATACAACATACATAAAAGGTAATGATTTTATAGCTTCCAGCTATAGCTCACTCTAATCTACCTTAAAAAAATGAAATCCCAATATTGTTACTATTGTGATTCTGTGCTCAAATATTCTCACAGAGAGTTGCAGTGATTGTTGCTGTGCTAACAGGTCACGGATAACTAGCCCTAGTTCCGTGATGAAACAGAGCTGAAGGTTCAGGGTTAGTTTTAGGTCACTGAAAGTCTGCTCACAGAACTGGGGACAAGACTTTAAGTCTCCTGTATAGTCTTCGTTTGTTAGCTCATTCATTTATCCTTTGGAAGGGCCTATGGCCTTGCTCTAAAAGATGCTGTCATTACTTTGTCACATTTATTATGAGTTTGACATGAACCATAGTTGTTACCTGTATCTGTGTTGGGTAAGAGTTCGTGTATTAAATATCTGTAGCCACTTGACATATAAGGACCTACTTAGTGCTGTTTATATATTTATAAAGTTTTTTTTTTTTAATTCAAGTTACCTTCCTGTACAAGGCAATAAGATTTTGTCTTTTGGGGGGCATAAACTTGAGTGGTTTAATACAGTCATTTTTCCTAAGGGCGATTTGGTAGTAAGGTTGTATCTCCCAGAATTTAAATAATGCCCTGTTTGCTTTCACAGTGGCTATGGTGTCTAGGGGATCATACTCCTGTGTTTTTCAGCAAATATCCATGATAGGACAAAGAGTTTGCAAACTACAATAAGAAAGACAGAAAGAAAGACAAAGAAAGAAGGAAGGAAGGAAGGAAGGAAGGAAGGAAGGAAGGAAGGAAGGAAGGAAGGAAAGAGAAAGAAAGAAAGAAAGAAAGAAAGAAAGAAAGAAAGAAAGAAAGAGAAGAAAGGGAAGAAAAGAAGAAAAGTTGGAGGCCACATTAGATATCTTTGTGTCAGTTTTAGCAGTAATGGATGGGTAAAGTGTTCTTCAAAGTGATCATTCTTTACTTTCTTCATTAATGAGCACATGTTCTATTTCCTTATAGAAACTCTTCACTGAATTTTATTTTTTTAATTTTATTTTAATTGTTGTTCTTATACAGTTTTCTGTTTTCTACTCCCAACCCAGCCCACCACCCCAGCCCTCCCCAGCTCCCTCCCATTTCCACCCCCCCCAGCTTTTGTCCATGTGTCTTTCATACTTGTTGCTCTAATCCCTTCCCCTTTTCCCTGGATATTCCTATCTCTCTCCTCTCTTGTTCTCAATTTCAGTGTCTTTGGTTATATTATGCT
>PVKU01004728.1:0-40084 GCA_004027475.1 Anoura caudifer
TCTCTCTCTCTCTCTCTCTCTCTCTCTCTCCTTTCCTTCCTTTCCTTAAATCAGTCCCTTTAGCATCTCCTGCATGACTGGTTTGGTAGAGCTGTATTCTTTGAGACTTCTTTTGTCTGGGAAGTTCCTTATTTGGCCTTCTATCTTGATTCAGAGCCTTGCTGGGTAAAGTAGTCTTGGTTGCAGGCCTTTGGTTCTCATTACCTGGAATATTTCTTGCCATTCTCTTCTGGCTTGGAGTTTTTCCATTGAGAAGTCAGCTGCTAGCTTTATGGGGGCTCCCTTGTATGTTACTTCCTTCTTCTCCCTTGCTGCCTTTAAGATTCTCTCTTTGTCTTAGAATTTTGCCATTTTAATTATGATGTGTCTTAAAGCGAGTCTCTTTGGGCTCCTCTTGATTGGGACTCTCTGTGTTTCTTGGATTTGTATGACTTTTTCTCTTATCAAATTAGGGAAGTTTTCCATCATTACTTTTTGAAATAGGTTTTCTATCCCTTGCTCTTCTTCTTCTCCTTCTGGAATCCCTATTGTATGGATATTATTACATGTCATATTGTCTTGTATTTCTCTTAATCCCTCTCCATTCTTTCTGAGCCTCTTTTCCTTTTCTTGCTCTTTCTGGGTATTTTTTTCTAGTTTGTCCTCCAACTCACTGACTGATCTTCTGTTCATTCAATTCTGCTTTTTATTCCTTCCACTGCATTCTTCAGTTCAGAAATTGTATTTTTCATTTCCTCTTGGCCCGTGTTGATAGTTTCTATTTCCTTTTTCATGTTGATATAGTTTACAGTGAGTTCCTTGTAGCTTCCCTGTAGTTTCTGGTAGCTCCTTGAGAGCTCATGGAGCTTCCTGACAACCATTGCTTTGAACTCAAAATCTGATAGTTGAGTTGCCTCTGTTTCGTTTAGCATTCTTTCTGGGGCTTCCTCCTTTTCTTTCATTTGGGGATTATTTCTTTGTCTTCCCATTTTTTGTGAGACTCTTCTTGTTAGGCTCATTTTCTTAAATTGATGTGTTCTGGCTTCCTGGGTTTATGGTGTGAACTTCTGTGGTAGAATGCCTGTGAAATTCAGTGGTGCTATCTCCTTCAAGTATCCTGGTGTTCACAGCTTCCACCATCTCAGCTGTTGGGATGCTTACTTTTTGGGCCCAACTCTGGTTTTTTCAACGTTCCAGGTTTGTTTTGTTTTTTTCTTTTTTGTTGTTGTTGTTTTTTTTTGTTTTTTTTGTCTCACCTGGGATCATGGGTGTGAGCTCTGGGTCTTCCACAAAGCCCCCTCCTCCAGTTGCAGGGCTGCTGGTTGCAGAGCCACCTCCGGTCCCAGTCCCAGGGCTGCCTTGGGTCACTCAGCCACCTCTGGTCACAGAGCCACCCCCGGTTGCTTGGCTGCCTCTGGTCACAGAGATGCCCCCGGTCTGGGTCCCAGGGCCACCTTGGGTTGCAGGGCCACCCCTAGTTGTGGGGCCACCCCCGGTCACAGGGTCTCCTTCAGTTGCCAGTCTGGGTGAATCATTGTTAGATTCCCACACAATTCAATTTTCTCTCTGTCCTGGTTGGGTTTTCTTTTTTTTTTTTTTTTTTTGGTTCTACTTTTTTGTTGTCCTTAATCTTGGTTGTGAGAGGAGGCACAGCATGTCCAGCTATGCCTCCATCTTGGCCGGAAGTCTGAAAAACATATTTTAGAAACAAAACCTCAAAATATACATACAGGATGTTGAGATACATCTACAAGTGCATATACTGGATAGTGACAATGAATGGCTCATTTCCTTAATGTGTTGTGGTCTTAGTTACCATCATTTTAGAATATCTATATACGTTAAAAGGAAGGAAATAATCATCATTGTTTGTTTATCTCATAACATTGAAACAACTTTAGAAATTGAAAAACAAGAGACATCATATATCTTAGTTTAAGGTCTCAGGATACCTTTCAAATAAACCATCCCTATAGTTTTAACAGGCAGAGTCACTGCATGAAGTAGTGGAAACAGTCTATATTTTAGAGTCAAGCAGAACTAAATTCTTATCACAATACTGCTACCTATTAGCTCTGCTATTCTGGGCAGTTTATTTAACCCATAATTTCCCAAATGATAGGCTGAGGCCCACTGTCATGTCGCATTCTGGTTAAAGTATGCCAAGATATTGGTGCCCTCCTCCATAGAGTCAGATTTCTGGATCTTGGGACCCATAATCTCTAGCCAGTATTTGCCTCCTTTAAAACTAGGGAAGAAGTGGTGAGGACAAGTAGCATCATTTTCCATGTGTGCTATGACCTAGAAAAAGCTCAGAAACAATGATAGCCTCTAAACTTCAGGCCTGTGGGGTGAAACAAGAGCACTCCACTTAAAGGGCTATTGTTCAGATTTGTGAGGATAACTGCATGTCTCAAGAACCTATACTTAGTTGAGGCTCAAAAATCATTTTCAATATATTAGGCTCTGCTTCTGGTTGACTTATTACAATTTCTAATATTACAATAGGCTCCTCTAGAAATGGAATGGCCTGACTTTGAGTGTTGAAGGTGGCCAGTAGACTGCACTTCTTTTGGCTGCTGGCTATACAATGATCTATTCAGCATCTCTGTGCACAAAGCACAGCTTGTCTGGAGGTATAAGGAAATTCTCTTTCTACATCATATCCATGCCCATGAATGAAAGTTCTTACTAAAATATAAATGATTCTCAAATTTACATTTCTATTCTTGATTTTACTACTTAGCTCCAGATCCAATTTTTGGATTTTCTTCTGGACAGAGCCACATAGATAACACATTACTAACTCAACCCAACCACTTACCCCCAATTCCAAACAAGCCTGCTTTTCTCTTGTCTCACATTTTGACTCATGTCACCCCATTGGTTGTTCAGGAGCACAACTTCTATCCTTACCTTTCACCACACCATACTCATATATCCCTTTATCCTTCTCAATGGCCAGCATGCCTCAGATCTTACTTGATCCCAATTAATTCTGTAGTTTGTTTGGTATTTGAAGGCTTGTAGTAAATGAATCATCCTAAAATATAAAACTAATAGTGTGTTGTGTTAAACACAACCCTTTACTCTTCCTTACATCCACACTTTTTAAAATGTGACTTTGTAGTGCCTTCATCAAGAGGGAGAAGCTAGCAAAAATAAACAAGTAAGGCCACATCAAACAAGAAACTCTGAAAAGCAAATAAAACAACCAACGAAATGAAAAGACAACACATGGAATGAGAGAAAATATTTGCAAACCATATATCTGATAAAGGGTTTATTAACAAAATATATAAGGATCTCATAAAACACAATAGCAAGACTGTCATGGGTGGAGTTGACCCTAAACCAAGTTCTCTGGGCATTTGCTGGATGTGTCCCCTGCCCTCTTCTCAAGAGGAGTTATCCCACATTGGGTAGCTAATAACCAGGACTAATTAGACTGATTTGGGTTAGGAGTCCTAGAGGGTTAAGAGAACAACAGAGATGGGGTTGCAGTACCCTGTCTGGAAACCTAACCTCCCCCTGGGGTGGTTCTGCTTGTGGCTGATGTCTGGTTACAAACTGGTTTTTAACCCAAGAATAGTGGTTATTTTTAAAAATGCCAAACAGATTTTGGCAGGAGTTAGAATAAATCCTGGGGCCTGGGCTCCTCTGTTCTTGAACCTCCGTAGTCTTCTCCATCTGAGGGGAAGCCAGAGGGAAAGGAGGATCTCAGCCAGTCTTCAGCCTGCTTCCAAATGACCTCTTGAAGGTGAAGGGAGGAAGGCCATGGACCATTCTCTTCCATCTGAGAGGCAGCTGCAGTTCAGGCCCTAATATACCTTTTCCCTTCTGGCCTCTCCCTTTCCCCCTTCTGGTTGGAGGAGGTAGAAGTGGGAAGTAGTTTGAGAACTGGTTTGTCCACATCCAATTCCCCATTGTTCCTCAGCCTACCCTCAGGGAAGAGGCCCCTGCCCAGGCTGGGTAAGAGGGGAGCTTGGTCCAGCAGTCACCCTGAGAATGAATCCCTTTCCTTCCTGGGAGAGTATGCCCCCCTAACATGCAGTTTAACAGGAGCTAGGAGCTCCTCCACTCCCCTCCCTCCAATAGCAGGCTGTGTGGGTTTCAATTCCCATCCTTCCCAACCTGGCTAGGTGTCATCCACCCTACATCCTATCATGTGTCTGAGTGTATGTGTGTGTATGGGGGGGGTTTCTGTACTAATTTCCATGGTGGGTGGCTTTTCCTTCCATGCATCACTCCCCACAACATGCCCAGGGGCCACCTCCCTGGCATTACCAAATGCTGGGGTCATTGGGGGAGGGAGGGACTCATGCTGTCCTATGGTCTTGAGATTTTTATTTTTGCATATGTAATCCATCTTGTACAGGTAACTAACTTTGCAAATGCTGTGCATTTCCCCTGCCCCCATGGCTGCTGGTATAGACAAACTGCATCTCCCATTGGTAAATACTACTACTACTACTACTAATAATAATAATAAATTAAAAAGCTCAATACCAAAAAGAAAACCCAATTAAAAAATGAGCAAAACACCTGAATAGATATTTTTCCAAAGAAGACATACAAATGGTTAGCAGATACATGAAAAGGTGCTCCAAATCACTAATCATTAGGGAAATGCAAATCAAAACCACAATGAGATATTACTTCAAACTTATTAGGATGGTTTTTATCAAAAAGACAAGAGACAATAAGTATGGAGAGAATGTGGAGTGCACTGCTGGTGGGAATATAAGTTGGTACAGCTTCTGGGAAAACAGTATGACAGTTCCTCAAAAATCAAATATAGAATTACCAAATGATCCAAATTTTTGACATACAACTGAAGAAAATAGAATCAGTATTTCGAGGATATCCATACACTCATGCTCACTGCATCATTATTCACAGTAGCCAAGATAGGGAAACAACCTAAATGTCTATAAATAAATGAATAAATTAAGAAAAAAATGATATACACAATGGAATATTATTCAGCCATAAGAAAGAAGAAATTCTTGCCATTTGCAACAACATTGATGAATCTGGAGGAAATTATGCTAAGTAAAATAAGCTAGACAAAGAAAAACAAATGCTATATGATCTTATTTATATGTGAAATTTTAAAAAAAGTTGAACTCATAAAAACAGACAGTGGAAGGGTGGTTACCAAAAGTTAAGGAGGTGAGGGAAATAGAGAAGTACTGGTCAAAGTGTATACGCCTTCAGTTGCAACATGAATAGATTGTGACTATAAAAATTAGTAACATTGTGTAGTATACTTCAAATTTCCTAAGAAAGTAAAACTTAAGCATTCTCAACAACAACAATAACAACAAAAGATAATTATGAAGTAATAAATTTGTATTAACTTGATTGTACTAATATTTCACAATGTAAGTGTATATCAAATCATCATGTGCACTTTAAATATGTACAATTTTGTTTGTTAATTATACTTCAATTAAACTGAGAGAGAAAAATGAGGAGAAAGTTGTTTTGCCATCCTTGGAATGGTGAAACCTTGTGACTTGCTTTGGCAAAAGAAAAAGAAAATGTGACAAAAACATCAGTGTGTGAATTCTAAGCCTGGGCATTAGGAGTGCTTATTTCTTTCCAGTCTCTTTTGAAACACTTTACTCTTCAAGTGAATAAGCCCAAACTGCCCTGCTGGAAGATAAGGGACCACATAGAATAGAGATAATCTTCACCAGCTGATGCCATCCTAGACCACCCTGTGCTTAGCCAACCCATCACTGAGCACAGATAGATAAGGAAGCCCAACCAAGATGAGAAGAACCACCCTGCAAAGCCCAAACCAAACCACTGACCCTCAGAAGCTAAAAAATAATTCAAAAATTATTTTTAATTTTTTAAAAAACACTGACTTTTTTAAGTTGTTTTTTAAAAACACTAACTTTGGGGGGCTGTTTACTAATCAGCAAAAACTGATTGATACAGTTAGTCCTTTTAGCCATGAACTTGTGATGTACCTCTATTGAGAAAGAAACAAACTAAATCAGTCTGATATAAAAGTACCCCTCCCCAGACAAAATATGTCCCAATTTGTCTTTTAAGATTTATCTCCCATTTTCCATTATTATTTCCACATAGTCATGACAAGAAAATTGCTGAATTTTGATAATTTCAGATCACTTTTCCACTTTTAGCATATGTGTTTATCCTTGTTATTATTAATTTAGTAGTTTTCTTTTTTATTTTATTGTTCAAGCACAGTTGTCTCCACTTTACTCCATCACCCTCCCATGCCCCACCCACCTCTACCTCCCACCCTTAATCCTACCCACCTTTAACTTTGTCCATAGGTCTTTTATACTTGTTCCTTGACAACTCTTCCCCTTCGTCCCCTTGTTATCCCCTTCCTTCCTCTCCTCTGCTTACTGTTAATTTGTTATTTATTTCCATGTCTCTGGTTATATTTTGCTTGCTTGTTTTGTTCAGTAGGTTCCACTAACTGTAGGTGAGATCTCTCAGTAAGTGAGATCATATGGTATTTGCCTTTCACCAACTGACTTATTTCACTTAGCATAATGCTTTCCAGTTCCATTCATGTTGTCACAAAGAGTAGGAGATCCTTCTTTCTTTCTGCTGCATAGTATCCCATTGTATAAATGTACATAGGTATTTTTTAGTTTTATGCTAATTTATTTTTTACATGTATTTATGCTTTATCTTTTAATTTTTTCATTTTTTATTGTTGTTCAAGTACAGTTGTCTCCATTTCCCCCCTCCACTACTGCCCCACAGCCATCTTCACTTCCTACCCTTGATCCTACCCCACTTTGGTTTTGTCCATGTGTCCTTTATACATGTTCCTGAAAACCCCTCCTCTTCTTCCCTTCATTAGCCCCTCTAGTTACCATCAGTTTGTTCTTAATTTCAATGTCTCTTATATTTTGCTTGCTTTGTTTGTTTTGTTGATTAAGTTCCACTTATAGGTGAGAGCATATGGTATTTGTCTTTCACCATCTGGCTAATTTCACTTAGCATAATGCTCTCCAGATCTGTCACAAATTGTAGGAGCTCCTTCTTTCTTTCTGCTATATAGTATTCCATCGTGTAAATGTACCACAGTTTTTTGACCCACTCATTTACTGATAGGCATTTAGGTTGCTTCCAACATTTGGTTATTGTAAATTGTGCTGATATGAACATTAGGGTGCATAGGTTCTTTTGAATTGGTGTTTCAGTATTCTTAGAGTATAATCCCAGCAGTGAAATTGCTGGGTCTAAAGTCAGTTCCATTTTTAGGTTTTTGAGGAAATTCCAAACTGTTTTCCACAGTGGCTGAACCAGTCTGCATTCCCACCAACAGTGTATTAGGGTTCCTGTTTCACCACAACCTCACCAGCACTTGTTTTTTGCTGATTTGTTTATGATGGCCATTTTGACTGGGGTCAAGTGGTATCTCATTGTGGTTTTAATTTGCATGTGTCTGGTGGCTAGTGATGTTGAGCATCAATTTACATGTCTGTGAGCCCTCTGTATGTCCTCCTTGGAGAAGTGTCTTTTCAGGTCCTAAGCCCATTTTTTAATTAGATTTTTTGTCTTTCTGGAGTGGAGTCATGTGAGTTCTTTATATATTTTGGAGATCAAACCCTTGTCTGAGGTATCATTGGCAAATACGTTTTCTTAGTTTGTTCCCTTTTCATTTTGTTGATGTTTTCTTTAGCCATGCAGAAGCTTTTTATTTTGATGAAGTCCCATTTGTTTATTTTTTTCTTTTATGTCCCTTGCTCTAGGTGACATATTGATGAAAATATTGTTGCACAGAATATCTGAGATTTTCCTGCCTATATTCTCCTCTAGGACTTTTATGCTGTTGCTATTTATATTTAAGTCTTTTATCCATCTTGAGGGGTTTTTTTGTTGTTGTTGTTGTATGGTATAAGTTGGTGGTTGAGTTTCATTTTTTTTGCATGTGGCTGTCCAGATCTCCTAACAGCATTTGTTGAAGAGGCTATTTTTACTCCATTTTATGCTCCTTTCCCCTTTGTCAAATATTAATTGGCCAAAGAAACATGGTTTTACTTCCTGGCTCTCTATTCTGTTCCCTTGATCTATGTGTATGTTCTTATGCCAGTATCAGACTGTTTTGATTACCGTGTCCCTGCAATGTGGTTTGATATCAAGTGATCCCTCCTAATATCGTGATCCCTCCTACTTTGTTCTTCTTTCTCAGAACTGCTGGGGCTATTCATGGTTCTATATAAATTCTTGAAATGTTTGTTCTATATCTGTGAAATGTGTCATTGGTATTTTAACAGGTGTTGCAATGAATCTATACATTGCTTTGGGTAGTATAGACATGTTGGTGATGTTAATTCTTCCAATCCATGAACATAGTAAATGCTCCCCACTTATTTGTGTTTTCTTTAATTTCTTTCTTCAGTGTTGTATAGTTTTCTGAGTACAGGTCCTTTACCTCCTTGGTTAGGTTTATTCCTAGGTACTTAATTTTTCTTGTTGCTATACTAAATGGGATTTTTTCCTAATTTCTGTTTCTGATATTTTATTGTTGGTATACAAAAGTACCTTCTATTTCTGAATATTGACTTTGTATCCCACTGTTTTGCCAAAGTCACTTATTAGGTTAAGTAGTTTTCTCATGGAGTGTGTGGGGCTTTCTATGTACATGATCATGTCATCTGCAAATAGTGACAGTTTTACTTTCTCCTTTCCAATTTGGATGCATTTTATTAATTTTTCTTGTCTGATTGTTGTGGCTAGCACTTCCAATACTATGTTGAATAGAAGTGGTGAAAGCAGACACCCTTGTCTTGATCCTAATCTTAGAGGAAAGCTTTTAGTTTTTGCCCATTGAGTATGATGTTAGCTGTAGGTCTCTCATACGTGACCTTTATTATGTTCTGGTATACTCCCTCTCCTCCAACTTTGCTGAGTGTTTCTATTGCTGTAGCTTATCAAATGCTTTTTCCATGTCTATTGATATGATCATGTGATTTTTGTCTTTCCTTTTGTTTGTGTGATGTATTATTTGTGTGATGTTTATTGACTTGGGAATATTTTATTATCCTTGAATTCCTGGGATGAATTCCACTTGATCATGGTATATGATCTTTTTAATGTATTGCCACACAGTATTTTTCTTTAAATATTCACACCTAGAATTTCTTCTTACTTAAGCTTCTTTCTGGACAATGTTATCTAAGCAACCATAATTTTGAGAGCCTTGTCACTCTTTTGTAAAGAACACATTCAAAATAATTCATAACTTTTAAAATAAATAGATACATTAAAACCTAAAAAATTAAGTCCTACATAAGATATTCACTAGAACATAATAAGCATTCTATTTTCTCTCAGAGGTTGTGTGTGTGTGTGTGTGTCTGGACTCTCTTTTAGATTCTGGCCCTGTGTATCACAGAGGCCATTTTAATTTATGTCCAATCAGTAGATAAATGATTCTGAACTTCAGGTGGAGCCAGAGTTTTAAGAACACTGAAATAAAAAACAAGGAATCTGATTCCTGTGGGAACTCTTGCATCATGGGTATAACAGACTAAACATGAGGGGAGACTGGAAACAAAGGGACCAGTTAGGAAACAATTTCATTTCTAGAAAAGAGCTAATGTGAGAGATAAACTTAAAAAGGGATTTTTAACATGACCTAAAATAACTGAATTGGGCAGGGTTTTGATAATTTTTAGAAAGGGCCATGGGATAGAACTATTTGTAAAAGATGACAAGGATAATTCTGTATTTTGTTGAGTTAGATAATAAAAAACATGAAGAAGCTGAAGATCATTCTAAAGTTTTGGTTGTGATATAAATACATTAATGAGGTTAAGAGAAACAACCAATACAGTGGACATTGAGGAGTTAAAGAGGTAGACAATGCTAAAAATGGTGAGTTTTATTTTAATGTGATTTTTGTACCAGGATTTAAGTCTACTATTTGACAAACAAGAGGACAGAGACAATGGTTTCAGAAACACTGATAGGGCAACTCTAAAATGACAAATAAAGCTAGGATGGTACACCCAGTGGTCTTGATCTGATTTTATTTATCTTGTCATAAGATTTTATATTTTTTTCTTCAGCATCACCAACTTTTGAATGAGAGATAAGTTTGTTTTTTATTTCATTTTTATCTATATCCCAATCCATCTCAGGTCTCTGAACAGAAGTATGTGTATATGTTTGTTAGTGTAAGCTGCACAGAATCTGAGGTTGTTTATTACATGATATTATTACAGGAAGATCTGATGAATACACTGATTTTCTGAAGAAATTAACAGTTGACTTAGAATGGGTATAAGAAAAATCAGAGAGTCAAAGTGTACTTTGAAATTTAGAAACTAGGTGACTGGCAATGGAAGTTCCAATTCTATTATATGCTCATTCATGGGTTAGGTAAAATTAATATCTTTCTTTTAACTTATTTCCCATGTAGTTTTTGATGACTCTATAACAGTAAATAACACTATAGTTTTTAGAGACTTCTAAACATTTGTGATACATATACCTTGCTAGGAACTTAATAAAAAAAATGGATACTTTCTTGCAAAAAAAGAACCTTAATTTCAGAAGAGTGTTAAAAGGACAATATAAGGGAAGGCTTTTGTTAACGTTTTTCCTTCCAAATATTGGAACTTTCTTTACCTTTTCTTATGTAATTTGACTAGCATTAAGATTGTGGTAAGAGCAGAGCATGTCTCCTATTCACTTGAACATGGCTATAAAAACTGTCTTCATTACAGTTTGAAAATGATTAGCTATGATCATTGTTTGGGAGAATAAGTTAATGTGTATAAAGCATTGCATCTAAAATTAATAATTTGTAGATAATATCACTCATTAATTTTCAATTTATTCACTGATAATTATACCGAAGGATAAAAGAAACTTTTAATAGGTTGCTTAAATGGCTTTCTTCATAAAATGGAACACAGAAAAGTATTTTAATGAAAAAATTATATATGGTATAAACTTGCAGAAGTATTTGCAGATCAGTAATTGTCTCTCCAAGACTATAAATGGAGACTGCTGTAGTCAGTATGAAAGTTGTTCTCCTTAAACGAGGGATAAGACAACAGACCCTCCCAGTGAGAGACGACTTCTTCAGTCTTCTCACTTGCATCCTTCCAGAATAGATGTTTAATATTAGGCACACCTGGAAGGGACAGAAAGACTGAGCTAAACCAAGAGAAGGTGGTCCTCAATGCAAATGTCTCCTCAAGTCATTTGAATTTGACCCCATCTAATACATTTCCACTTGTTTTGCCTTTGGGAATCTACACAGAATATTTTTTACTTGAAAGGTGGAAGTTGCATTTGAAACAGTATAAGGAATTTCTCAAAGTAGCAAAAAAAATTGTTTGTTGCCTTGGCCTGCTACAATTACTTCATTGCTATGACATATGACATCATAGTTAGTTCTCAGACTCGGGGGTGTTTCTAATGAGCTAGAGTTGGAAGGGTCCCAGTGGAATGCAGCGAACCAAAGGACCCACTGTTCTTTCAAATTCCATCATGATATTAGGAGGAAAAACAAAATGCTCTTCAAGAGCCAGAGGTCAACCTGTTAAGTGGTATCAAAAGGTGGAAACAATGAAAGGGAATGGTCAGACAGTTTCAGAGCATAGCAACAGATAATTGTCACCTGCCTCTACTGTATGTATTACCTCTACTTCATCAATGATAGTAATAAATATGATATGTTAAAAATATTCTTATAAATTGGTACAATATCACATGGGACCCTTGACATAGGGTTATGTCAAAAGAAAAATTATTAGTTTCCACTGCATATTTATTATTATTATAAATATATTTTTAATTTTGAAAACTACCCATAGGAAATAAATGAAAAGAAAGACACAAATATTTATCTAGGGCATGAGTTAGGTCTCTTTCTTCTCCTAGGCACAAAAGACCCTCAAAGGTGCAGTCACTGACCCAGGGCCCAAGTAAGCCATTAATTACATACTCCCCTCTAGGAATGTATCTAATTATTTAGCTAATTTATCACCAAGACAACCCCAATGGCTAACCCTAACATCAACATATCAGAGGTCACAAGAACTAACAGGATCCTCTTCCATAAGCCAAAAGTGACATAAATGGACATAGGTATCTCATTCATAGTTCTACCACTAACTCTTAATGCTCAGCTAGTTCAGGGAACTTAAACAAGCTTCTTCTTTTAGAAATCTCCACCAAAAAAAGAGTAATAATACAAGTCTAATTTTCTCTATTTCCCACCAATGATTTCTATTCTCTTCACTTCCTCTTCCTTTTTTATCTTGCAGGTAAAATACACATTTTTATACATACTATACACACTGAATAAGTGTTGTATAGATTATAGTATAGTATAGTATAGTATAGTACAGTATAGATAAAATACACACTGTAGTCATAGAATACGCACTTTCTAAACTCCTGTGGTAGATTTATCGCAAAATATGGCCCCAATTTTTCACATCCCTATTCATGCACTTGCCCTTTTCCATGTTACTGTTCAATGCCCTCCAACACAAGCAGCACAGACACAGGCATGCAACTTATTTAAGCCTAAGTTATCTTAGCAGAAATAACAGAGAATTGTGTTTCTGCATCCTCTTTTGTTCCTGCCATCCCCATGAGAAAATGCATAACTAGCTGACTGGAGGTTGAAAATCCCAGTCATCCTTGCTCAGGCTAGCCTAAATTAGCCAACAGTCAGCCAACTTCCAGATCATCAAATAAGCCTAGCCAAAATCAGCATAGCTGTTGAGCCAACCATCCTTAGACTGTGAGCAATACATGCTCTTAGAAATCACCCCCACCCCGCCACAAAAAATGACTGATAATATGCAGTTTCCAGACAGTGTATGCAACTGAGAATTTGGAGTTGTTTCATAGCATTATCTTGACAGTAGGTATCTGACAGAGAACCTATGGATTATTTATAAATATTATGTATTTCTCATCAAGATAAAAAAAGAAGCACATAAAAGACATCAGCTTCCTCCCCATCCCCAATGTACCCATATACACACATAGAAATCAGATAGATAATATTTTAATCAATCAAAACAAATACCAGCTAACAAATTATACACTCTTATCAAAAGAGAAATATGAGAAAACCAGAGAGAACATTTTAAGCTTTGGGCTGGACAGAGGTGCTAGTAACCTGAATTCAGCTTCTACAGGAAAATGTGGCCCATTCACACTCAGAGATCAGAGCCAGAGATACCATGTGAGTCATGGGGTTGGTGCAGGAATGTGAACATGGGCTGAGAAAAGCAGCCACCATTGCCCATGTATTTATAGTCAACTGATTCCAATGAGAGTACCAGGAAAATTCAATGAGGAAAAAGAATATTCTTTCTAACAAGTATGCTGGGAAAACTGAACATCAACATGAACATGAATAAAATTGGACTCCCACATCACACAAAAATTTACTCAAAATGAATCAAATATCTAAACATAAGATCTAAAACTGTAAAACACTTAGAAGAAAATAGGGCAAATCTGAATGATTTTTTTAGGTATGACACAAAAAACATAAACAATAAAAATAAACTATATAAACTGTACTTTAACAAAATCAAATACTTTTGTGCTTCTAAAGATATTATCAAGAAAGTGAAAAGGCAACCCACAGAGTGACAGAAAATATTTGAAAATCCAGAGTACAGAATAAAGAATTCTCAGAGACATTGAAATTAAGACCAAACTGACAGCAACCAAGGGGAGGCAGGAGCGGATAATGGGGAAAAAGGGAGAAGGGTTTTCAGGAACAGGTCTAAAGGACACATGGACAAAACCAAAATAGGGTAGGATCAAGGGTGGGAAGTGGGGATGGCTGGGTTAGGGGGAAAATAGAGACAACTGTACTTGAACAACAATAAAAGAAAAAGGGGAAAAAGAATTCTTGTGACAACAATAAAAGAGAATTCAATTTAAAAATGAGCAAATGGACTTCCAGCCAAAATGGTGGTATAGGTAAATATGTTGAGCTTCTTCATACAACCAAAAGAAGGACAACAACAAATTTAAAAACAAAAAGCAACCAGAACTGCCAGAAAACCAAACTGATGGAAGTCCAACAACCAAGGAGTTAAAGAAGAAACATTCATACAGACTGGTAAGAGGGGTGGAGACGGGCAGCCAGGCAGAGAGGACTCACCGCAAGACGATAGGTGGTGGACTGGGTGAGGTGGTAGCTGGTGGACTGGGCATTCCCACATTTGTGTGCATAAAAACTGGCAGGAACAACAGGAGAGCAAGACAAACTGTGCAGCCCAGGGCTCCAGCGCAGGAATATAAAGCCTCAAAACCTCTGACTGAAAAAACCTGTGGGGATTGAGGCAGTAGGAGAAACTACCAGCCTCACAAGAGAGTTCATTGGAGAGACCCACAGGGTCCTAGAACATACACAAACACCCCACCTGGAAATCACCACCAGAAGGGCCCAATTTGCTTGTGGGTAGCAGAGGAAGTGACTGAAAGCTGGTAGAGAGCTAAATAAGTAGTATTCCCCTACATACACCACCACAACAAAGCTGTGTGGGTTGCCCTACTCTGGCTAATACCTAAGGCTCCACTCCTTATTACATAACAGGTCCACCAAGATAAAATAATATGGCCCAAAGAAAAGAATAGATCAAAGCTGCAGAAAAAAAATACAACTAAGTGATGAAGAGATAGCCAATCTATCAGATGCACAGTTCAAAACACTGAGAATCAAGATGCTCACAGAACTGGTTGAGTATGGTCACAGAATAAAAGAAAAAGTGAAGGCTATAAAAAGGGAAGTAAAGGAAAAAGCACAGGGAACCAACATTGAAGTGAAGGAAAGCAGGACTCAAACTAACAGTTTGGAGAGGAAGGAAGAAATAAACAGTCAACCAGAACAGAATGAAGAAAGAAAAATTCAAAAAAAAAAAATTAAGAGAGGCTCAGGAACTTCCAGGACAACCTTAAATATATCAACATCCAAATCATAGGGGTGACAGAAGGAGAAGAGGAAGAGCAGGAAATTGAAAACTTATTTGAACAAATAATGAAGAACTTCCACAATCTGGCAAAGGAAATCGACTTCTGGGAAGTCCAGGTAGTTCAGAGAGTCCCAAAGAAGTTGGACTCAAGGAAGCACACACCAAAGCACATCATAATTACATTACACAAGATTAAAGATAGGGAGGGAATCTTAAAAGCAGCAAGAGAAAAGGAGACAGTTACCTATAAAGGAGTTCCTGTAAGACTATCTTTTTCTTTTGATTTCTCAAAAGAAATCTTACAGGCAAGAAGGGACTGGAAAGAAATACTCAAAGTAATGAAAGGCAAGGACCTGCATCCAAGATTACTTTATCCAGCAAAGCTGTCATTTAGAATAGAGGAGCAGATAAAATGTTTCCTAGATAAAATCAAGTTAAAGGAGTCCATCATCACCAAGCCTTATTATATGAAATGTTCAAAGCACTTATCTAAGAAAAAGAAGATCAAAAATATGAATAGCAAAATGACAACAAATGCACAACTATCAACAACCAAACCATAAAAAGAAAAAAACAAAGTAAGCAAACAACTAGAACAGGAACAGAATCACAGAAATGGAGATCACATGGAAGATTATCAGTGGGGAAGGGGAGGGAGGAATGATTGAAAAGGTACAGAGAATAAGTAACATAAATGGTAGGTAGAAAATAGACAGGAAGAGGTTAAGAATAGTATAGGAAATGTAGAAGCCAAAGAACTTATATGTATGACCCATGGACATGAACTAAGAGGGTGGGGGAAATGCACATGGGAGGGTGTGTGCAGGGTGGAGGGGAATAAAGGAAGGAAAATGGGACAACTGTAATAGCATAATCAATAAAAGATAATTTTAAAAAATAAGCAAAGGACTTCAATAGACCTTTCTCCAAAGAAGATATACAAATAGTTATAAGTACATGAAAAGATAATCAACATCATAGTTATTAGAAAATGCAGATTAAAACCACAACATGACACATTTCCAAACCCACTAGAATGGTTATAATAAAAAAGACAGGCAGTAACAAGTATTATCTAGAATGTAAAGAAATGTGTGCCCTTATGTATTGTTGGTGAGAAGGTAAAATAGTGCAGCAACTTTGGAAGAGTTTGGCAGTTTCTCAAAAAGTTAAATATAAAGTTATAGTATGACCCAGGAATCCTGTTCCAAGAGAATTGGAAACAAAAAAAAAAAAAAAAGAGAGAGAGAAAAAGAGAATTGGAAACATATGTTCATACACAAATGTTCATAGTGGCATTAGTCATAATAGCCAAAAGTATAAATAACTCAAATTTCCATAAATAGATAAATGAATAAACAAAATATGGCATATCCATACAATAGAATATTATTCAGGCATAAAAGTAATGAAATACTGATTTATGCTACAACATGGATGAATCTTGAAAACATTATGCTAAGTAACAGAAGTGAGACAAAAAAGGCCACATATTACATGATTCCATTTATTTAACTTGTCCAGAATAGAAAAATCCATAGAAACAGAAAGTAAATTAGTGGTTTTCAGGGGGTGAGGGAGTGAGGAATAGGGAGTGATTGCTATTGAGTACGTGGTTTCTTTGGGGGCTAAGGAAAATGTTTTGAATTAGGCAGTGGTGAAGGTTTCACAACCTTGTAAATACTTGAAGAACTACTCAATTGTAGATGTTAATAGAGTGTATTTTATGATATGTGGACGATATTTTAATAACAATAATAATAAAGATACATAAAAGATAGATTGTATAGATTTACCAATACCTAATGGGGTTCCAGAATGATACTGTAGTGGGTTAAGCCATGTCAATATTTACACAGGTAAGAACTTTTCAGATTGCAACATTACATGAGACTTCAAATTAAAATAACATGTAAATGTGTAAGAGGATTAATAAAATAAATCCATACATACACATACCTTTGTGAGACTGCAAAAATAATACTAAACTAATCTTAAAGCAGCCAGAGAAACTACAAATTGCTTTAAAAAGAATAACAAAGACACTAATAGCAGCCTCTCAATAGCTCCCATAGCTTATTAGAAAATAATAGAGCATTATTACTATATTATTCATGGAAAATCACTATTGATTAGAGTTCTACACTCAACTAAGCTGTGACTGAATAATAAGGTTCCAAAAATGGCATACATAAATTAAAAGAAAAATTAATGAGTCCTTAAAAGTTAAAAAATTTATAGGCATATTATATGGACACAGTGCTGTAAATTATATATTAACAGGAAACATAAATTTATCCAAGAAACTACTTTAAAATTGATTTTAAAATCATTTTCCTAATTAAAGAGGAAATCATAACTGAAATTAAACATTTAAGACACATGACAAGAAGAATATAAGTTATTAGATATAATATTTTAACTATTTATTATTCTATCCCTTCTAAGGGATACATATTTGAGTTACATATTCCCCATGTAACTCAAATAGTTATACCTACTTTTGATTATGTCTACTTTATTTTCATATTATTTATTTTCTTTATTTTTATATTTATTTTGTATTTCTATTTTTACATTTCCCCATTTTTTAATTTCTTTATGCAGTAAATTTCCATTCTATATTTCTATTTCTATCCTGTCACCTATATATCTTCTCTACCCCTGTTTCTATTCTATATTTCTATTTGCATTCTATACCATTTCCATTTCTTTATGTAACAGCTTTACACACCATACATTGATGCTCAGATATAAATAAGGAGAATTTAGTTTATTTATAATTCCTTGTTCTCCTTTGTCTCCCATAGTATTAGATATTCCTGTAGTTGTGATTCCATTCCTCATTTGATGTCTCAAAATATTCCCTTTGCCTCCTGCCTTTACCATCACTCCCCATTGTCCTACCGAGGTTTTCTCCTTCTTCCAGTATGTTGGTCCATTCCCAGTCTTGTCACATTTCCAGTCTTGGCCCAGCAAAGTTTCCTGCCAAGATTCTGAGTTTACTCGACTCTGGTTCTCCCACCCCCTAAGCAGGGCCTCTGTGCACATCTCTATGGTGGAAGTTCAGACTGCCCCTTCCCCTGGGTCGTTCTTCACTGCTGCCATTGCAGCTACCAGTGCTTGTTCCTACTGCTGTTCCCACTCTGGGTTTTCATCCCCCAGAGGGAGCCCTTAAATGGTTATGATATTTTATTTTCCTCAGCACTCTTCTTCACAACCTTGTGTGCCTTGCCAGAGTAGCCAGGGCTGGCTCTGTGGTGTGATGCCCCTTCTAATTCCCAGGCCCCATTAATAAGTCTAGCTAATTTTGTCACAATTAAAGAGAAAGTATCTCTACTGCAAAGCTAAAGTAGGAGTCCTGTAGAAGGTGTCATCTGATTATTTTTTAAAAAGTAAATGCTGTAAAGAGTTGATTAATTAATGACTGAGCACTCAACTTCGGAAATTCATTAAGCTGTATACTTATGATTTATGCAAATACATGTATATGTGTAGTACTTCAGTAAAATAATTATTTTAATAAGTAGTTTTAAACTGTATTATAATTTTCAGAGCTTAAAAATAAAAAAAGAAAAGCTTGACAAAAAGCTAAATGAAAAGTTTAATATATCCATAGATAAAAAATTAACAGAATTTCTCCTCAGAGTGAGAGATAGTAGGGTTCTATGTGATGATTACTCTTTTTTTCTACCTTTCCGAATTGTCTAAATTTTCTGTGATGAGAAGACATTGCTTTATGTTTATAAGTATTCTCTGTGAACTGCATTTTTGGGCAGAATGATTAGGCGTAAGAATATGAGAAAAGAGATAAAAAGGATTCTGGAAACATAATCCACTGGTTCATTTTTATTTATTCTCCATACTTCCTCTGGTCCACATTATTATTCTTTCCATTTTCATATAGATCTTCATCATTGTTTTTATATCCTTCTATTTCACTGCATTACTGAGTTGAACCCTTTAACCCTCTTATGCTGTCTTAAAAATCCCTGAATTAGGTCACTAAATAAATCTTTAAAATAAAAAGATATGTAAAAATTACTTTTAAAAGTTTTTGTAACAACTAAGTGAGGCTATTAAATAGAAGATGTCTTCAGGTCCATGATAATGAATTGAGACCCTTTGAACAAGGAGAATTCTCAAACCATTTTTTTTGATTCATTCTTAATATTTTCCTTTTATCAAATATCAACTTTGAGATAAACCTTTTAGAAGTTGGTTCTTTGCTTACAACAAACCCAGAATAGTTTTAAAAATTTCCCTTTATCTGATGGGGTAAGGATTGTCAGAGATGAGCCCCAGCTGGAGCCCAAGTTAGAGTAATTGAGAAGCACAAAGTCAAAGTACTTTTTCATAATTTATTTTATTAGAAGATTAAACAGTATTATTGATGCAGAATTTGTCATACTTACAGAAATCAAAAGAGAGTGCATTGGTTAAGTGCTATGTGTAACAGATATGAAAGTTAGAGACCCACAAAACAAGGCTGGGTCATCAAACAGTAAGAGACATGCTTAAAAAAAAGGCATATAATTTTACTTTTATGATAAGAATAAAGCCATTACCAAATAAGGAAATGGCTCGTTGAAACTATCACAAAATATTCCTCTGTGGTCCAGAGAAATAAAGAGAGACCTGCAATTTGGAATCAATACCATCTTACCTGCTGTTTTGATACACTCTTATAATCCCTAACTATACTTGGGGGAAAAAGAGAAATTTTATCCAATAGCATGAACTAAAATGTTTTGGGGACTTAAAAACCATCCAATCTCCCTTTTCCACTCCCACTTCCACTCTCCAAAAAAAAAAAAAAAAAACACCATTTCTAATTCTGATACTTCTAAACTGTCTTAAATTATGCTTATGTCACTATTTATGTATGTTATTAGTGGACTTTCTGATAGAGAATTTGGTTTGTGTATAATGTCTCCCATCTCCCCCTTTCTTCCTAAAGTTGAAATATCAATATATGTGATTATTACTGTAGCTGATACTATTGTTGTGCTTATTTAGTTCCTCTTTTGGAGGAATCTCTAGAGCAGGGGTGTCAAACTCATTTTCACCGGGGACCACATCAGCCTTGTGGTTGCCTTCAAAGGGCCGAATGTAATTTCAACTCCTTAACAGGTAAGGAGTAGTTACATTTATACAGCTCTAAGCTTATTTTGGCCCTTTGAAGGCAACCACAAGGCTGATGTGGCCCCCAGTGAAAATAGTCTGACACCCCTGCTCTAGACTAACAGGAGAAAAGAAGGATATGGTACAGGTAGATAAAGGAAAATTGGCTATTTATTGTCAGGAAGATAAGGAATTCTTATCTTAAAGTTTCCATACCTTTTTAAAATTAGAAGACGAAATCAAGAGGTGTGGGTGTCGTCAGAAGCTTAAAGGAGTTCAAAAAAATACTTATTAAGCTCTTACTGAGGGTGCTGTGATAGTCAGTCACTCCTAGCCTTGATTGGAGATTTGGGGAAGACTTCAAAAGGAAGCTTCAAGCTGGCACTTGAAAAATAGGTATGACTTAGGGAGATAGAGGTAGAGAAAGGGGAAAAAAGGATACTAAGAAAATGAAGAGCCTAAACAAGTGTTTAAAGTGTGGAAAAGGTCAAAGTGCGGAGGCTTCAGATTGTAAATGGTAGCTATGACTGGAGGGGTAGTCAGGGGTCAAGCTAGGGGAGCTCCTTTATTCTGTGCTATGCATCTATAATTTTATATGTTTATGAGGTGACACCATGTAAGAATTGTAAGCAATAAAGATACCTGTTCACTTTTTTGTATTTTACATAGTTCACTGTGGCAAGAATAAATGTAATAGAAAGGAGAAATAAAGTCAGAGATTCAGTTTACTGGCTTCCGTTAGTGTTCCTTGTAAGAAATGGTGTGGAAATGACAGAAAGAATGGCTAACAAAGGACAGGCTCAAATAATATTTCTAGATAAAATAATCACAACTAGCAAATTGATTGACTTTATGGGATGAGACAAAACTGACTGTTTGGAAAGAGAATGACTTATGATTAACTCCTTGGTTTTTAGTTCACATAGCCAGACAAACAGTGATATCATTACTGATAGAGGAATTACAGAAAGAAAAGCAGGTCTAAAAGGGGTTGGAAGGAGGCAGAGAAGTTAAAGGATCTGTTGAACACACAAGATGAAATGTCAAAAAATTATTAGCATACATAAAACTAAAGCTCAAAAGAGGAGGCTGCTATAATTTTACTAGATAAAGAAGGTTAAGACCAGAATTTTGAGGTGCAAAATTTGGTACCATTGGTATTTACCTCAAAAAGGGAAGCAAAGGGAACTAGACATTGAGCTTAATAAAATGGGAAGCATGAGGCTGTTTGCTTCACCAGAAAACCATAGCTTTTCACACTCCAAGGGACCCCAGCACTGTGCTCTGCCAAGGAGATAAACACTTTTTTTCCCTGCCTCCAGTACCAGATTGCCAGGTAGGAGCAAGGGAAGGTAAGCACATTTGCAATAGAAATCAAAATGGCACAGGGTGAGGTGCTTGACCAAAGTGGCCTGTCAGTCTAGCCTGGGTAAAGGAGGGATTTGTTTGGGTATAAACCCAAAGCCTGTGAAAGTTTTGGAATTTCTTTTGAAAAGGCATGTCCCAAGCCCAAGATAATATAATCCCAGGAAACAAAAAAGCTCTCACTTTTGCCCATTGAGTAACTCACTCACCTCCCCATGCTCATGCAACCTCTCTCTAAAGTGATATGTCTTTAGTAGTCTCATGACCAGCAGCCACATGTACTCTGACACCAGAATGTCCTGAAACAAGATAAGCTATTTGGATAGGGTCTGAGATCACTCAGCAGCCCCCTGTGGGCTCTAAAAAAGTAAACTTTAATATGAAACAAAAACTCTGGACATTGGCATTTGTGTTGGCCCTACTGAAAACAAGATTGGGCCTTTTCCATGGCTGGATAGGGAACATTGCAATGGAACATTGGAAATCCAGGGAAGAACTTCTATTTCCACATGAATGAACCATGCCACACCACAACCTCCTGTGTATGGGTCCTTGGTATGCTTTCCTCATGATCCCATGGAAGAGACTAATTTCCACCTACAACACATCAACTGTTAGGTGTTAGGCAGCAGAAGACAAAATGGAAAAGTTACAAAAAAGGAATGGTCAGTAATATCAAGTGTCACAGAAGAATGAAGGGGACCATATAAAGGCTGGTGGTAACCTTTATTGTGGTATGTTCAGTAGCATTGAAGAAGCAAAGCCAAGTCAATCTCAACATGGGAAGGTGGGGTGAGGAGTGCCCACAAAGAGAAGACGATGTAATTGAGGCTCTTTAGCAAGTAACCTGGCTTGTGGGATTAAAAGAGAATGATGGTTAGTGTGGCCAGATCAATGGAGGACTTAATTTGTCCAGCAGAAACAAAGCATGTGCTTTTCTTGAGAGTCAGGTATATGCCTGCTATTTCTTTATTTTGACTGTAGAGTATGAGGTGAGGTAACCTCTTGGGAGTGAGATGGGGTTAGGTTGCATAGAGGATTTGAAGGAGGTAGGAAAATTTTAGGATTTACTTATTGAAAACTGAAAGAGAATCTAACAGTATAGAGTGGTTTGGGGAGCCCTGTTGAGGTTGAAGGAAAAATTGGAAATTTAACCTTTTTTTTTCTTTTCTATCCTTCCCAATTCTACCATATCAAAGACTATACCATATCAGCCTTTCCAATTCTAACTTTTTCTCTTACCCACTTCCTAACTAAATTAATGAGAATAGTGATGATACTGTCACTACCAAAAAGACAAAGAAGGCATTGCACACTTTCTATATCACTAGATACCAGGGAACAAACCAGGATTTGGATGTTACAGCTACGATGTGTAAATATGTGCAAATTAATTGATAACACTTTATCTCTGCTTTATAATCTGAAAAACAGAAATAATATTACTTATCTGATAAAACTATGAATTAATACAGGTAATATATGAACAGGCTTAGAACACTGCTTGGTCTATAGTAGACTATCTATAAATTTAAATTCTTCCATAAGTAAGAAAAAATAATGATTAATGAATTAAAATTAATTAAAGAGAAAAGAATCATAGCAGATGATAAAATAATAGGAAATAGAGCAAAGAAATGAGAAAGAGACTTGCTAACATTTTCACTGCAGAGAAAAATACATGAGAAACCAAGACATAGATGGAGATGGATGTTTCTGAAGAAAGATGCTCAAATACAAAAGTGTGGCAGAAGGCAAGGAAATTACTCAAGCACCATTAATCAAAGTCCTTTATGTCAATCCCTCTGGGGTTCAGGAGCAAAGAGACAGGCAGAAAAAGCATGTGCAGCCCTGTATATCATTCAAAAAAGCAGCTGCTACCCAAATCTGGAAAGTCAAACCTCTTTGAAAAAAATAAAACACAAGATCCCAGAAATAGCATACTTGTAGAAAACCACTCACTGCTTCTGGGAAAATAGATTTAGGGTTGAACTGAGGATAACATTGCACAACATGGACATGAAGGGGAAAAAACCCCAGAATTTGATTGGGTTTATCTGAAGTTTCCTGTCTTTGGTACATTCAGAAAATAATTATTGAATGTCTTGTGTGTGCCAAGCACTGTGTCCTCTGTAGGAAAATTATTTCTCCTTTGACATATTAAAATTCATCAAAAGAGTTGGCTAAACAGAAACCACACAATTTTAAGAGCAGAGAAATTCTGGCTAATGGAAAATAATATTGAACTGGAAATCCTGGAGAGGTATAAAAATAATTTTATCTCTTCCATCCATTAGTTGTAGCACCTTAATTACTCCTCTATGTCTCTACACCTTGAACTAGGGCTTCCTCCCTGTTTCATAAATGCAGATCATTGTCTGTTAACATTTGTGGTATCTATTGAAGATACATAAACAGGCTTTTCTTTTGACATTACTGATAATCTATAAGATATTTTCTAAATTTTGTATGAGGAGAGTAAAATAAACCTTTAAGTGAGGGGAAATTGGTCATTTAACATCATATTTTCTTGGGGATACTAATTATGAAGCTCATCTCTTACCCACATCACCTAAAACAGCCCTGTTAACATAATAAATGCCCATTGATTACCTGATGATTGAAAGATCATGGTTGTCATTTAAGAGAAAGGAAGTGTTATGACACTGAAATTTGACCTACCTTACACATTATTTAGCATCATCTTCCCAATAAGATTTCTTATCAGGTATTTAGAAAGAAAAAACACATTCTCAATCTTGGTTGAGATTCTTTGCTCTAATCATAATTTTAAAAGAACATGGAAAGAAGTCAGTAAAGTTTGCTGATGGTTCTGATTCACTATTCTAGATAGTAAGTGAAAAAAAGCAGCAGAGGAAGTCTAGATGATTTAGTCACATTAGGGATGGGAAGTGCATTGACCCCTGAAGTTTGACTTGCTGGAACATAATGTTCCATTAGACATTTAAACAATAAGGAGATGGTGAGACCATGGAGATCACCCATAGAGAGAGAATATATTAGTAGCAGAAGGAGTGAATAAGAACAGTAGAGAGGAAAAAAAGAAGAAAGATAAAGGGAAGGACTTGTCAGCACAAAACCAAATGAAAGAGAGAAGCTGGAAATTCTCTCATTTTCATTGAATACACTCTCTTGGCTAATAAAATCCTCTTTGACTTCTCTTAAGGAACTGAGGCTCTTCGACAAATGTAGCTCTCTCTTTGACAATTCACAATAAAGAGAGTTGTGGAATGTCGAAGATGGCAGTGCCCTCACCCTAGGTAGAGATAAAATGTGGATTATTACAACACACACATTGTTAAAAGCCTGCTTCTCCATCACATGAATTCCCTGCTTACCAAACATATCAACTCTCCCAGTATCTTTGTTTATTAAAGGTCAACTCATCCTCTGATGCTTGGATTTGGTCAATAGCTAATATGGAGCCCATCATCCAGAGACTTGAAAGAGAAGAGTGAGTTTGAAGTGTTTTTCCCCCATCCCCTACTATCTCTCTGAGAGATTGTTTGGGATTGGCAGTAGCCCTTGCCCAGAGGTCACTGCTTCTCTCCATGTGGACCTGTCTTCACAGCTTTATGCTTCCAAGGACTAGGAATGGTAGCAGCCTGGTTGGTAGAAATTCGAAAACACTGTATCACCTCTTATTATTATCGTTAGCCTATGCACAGCTTTTCAAGTAGACCCTTTATTAAACCCTCTGTTTAGTTATCTGTATCTATCACAGCTAAAATATAGTAGCTTAAAATAAAGATCATGTGTTAGGTCTCCTAGTTCCTGTTGGTCAACAATTTAGAAAGAGCTTGGCAAGGCTATTCTTGCTTAGGGTCTCTCATGTGCTTGCAGTTATATGTTAGCTGAGGCTTCAATCATCTGGGTCTAGATATACACTTCCATGGAGGCCTACCTACATGGCAGGAAAGTTTGTGTTGACTATTGAGAGCCTCAGATCATCCCCTTATAGGGATCTCTATTGGGCTTTATGGGTATGGCACCTGGATTTTCCCATAGTTAAGTGTTTGTGTGTGTGTGTGTGTGTGTAAGAGAGAGAGAGAGAGAGAGGGCACCAGCCATATTGCCATTTATGGCCTCATATCCTGATTTATGAAGCATTACTTCTGCATTCTGTATTCTGTTAATGAAAGTAGTTAAAGAGGTCTACCCAAGATCAAGGAGAGGGAAGAAGACAGACCCTACCTCTTAATGGAGACATGCCAACTTCACATTTTAAGGAGAGCATGTGGAATGGAATATGTACATATATACCAGTGTAGCCATCTTTGCTATGTATAATCTGCCAACTTCCCCTTGAATTATCTTGATTTGACTCTGACATCTCTTTTCTAATGGTCTTGTGACAGTTATAGTCAAAATGATTCTAAGGTTACTCTAGAACTAGAATTACAGAAATCTTCTGAAGAATCAAATAATTGCCTAAACACCAGAAGACATAGGTAGTGAACATACCAAAAGAAGACCAGGACATAGGCAAATTCTCTGGGTACAGCAACTTTCTGGAGGGAAACTCAGTGATGGGTACATTTACAGATTATAACAGTCATTCAGATATGTGTCTAGTTTCAGACAGGCCTATGAGGTCAATGAAAGTGTTCAGAAGATCAGGAGTCAAGGGAATAGACTGTTGAACTAAACAGACCTAAATTTTAATTCTTGTTTTGTCCATTTTTTGTTGTAAGATCCTGGGCAACTCGCTAAGCTTATCAAATCTCAATTTTCTCACCCTTTAAATAAGGATGTAGTTGGAACTTCTACTTGTGTTAGGCAGGATCTAACCAGAAAACAAATGCCACTTTACATATTTACAACAGGAAGAATTTAATACAGAGCTGTGGTCAACAGAGGATAGAGAACAAGAATAAGTAGAAGATATTGAAGAAACTAAGAAATCAGCAACCACTGGAAGCCATTTCCACTCACAGGCTGGAAGGACAAAAGAAAGAAGTTCCCCCAGGAAAGCTGGAAATTCTGTGGGTCTATCTGCAAGAGAAAGAACTTTAAGAGAGAAACAGCCATTCTTACTATGTCAGCTTTAAATTCACTCCCTCTTCTCCTTTACTTTTGCCCAAACAGTAATATGCACAAAATCACAGATATGAAGTGACATATATTTTTCTAACCCACTATGTTCATAACTTTTTTATTTTTATTTTTAATAGTTTATTTTTATTGTATTTTCTATTACCATTTATTGCACTTACACCCTCTGCCATCTCCACCCACCTCCCTTGCCCCCGCAATCACCACATTGTTTTCTGTTCTTTCTCCTTTTTTTCTTTTCTGCTTGATCCCTCAACCCCTCAACGTACCTCCTCCAGAGCTGTCAGCCTGCTCTCCATTTGTGAGTCTCTCTCTACTTTGCTTGTCTGTTTGTTCATTAGATTCCATATATGAGTAATATCATGTGTAATGAGTAATATATGAGTAATATCAATAACATATTTCTCTTTCTCTAACTGGCTTATTTCACTTAACATAATGTTCTCCAAGTCCATCCATGCTGTTGCACAGGGTAACATTTTCTTTTTTCTTCTTTTTTTTTAATGGCCAAGTAGTTTTCATTCTGCTAGGTAAATGTCCCATAGTTGTTTTATCCACTCATCTACTGATGGACAGTTGGGCTATTTTCATATTGTAGTGATTGTAAATAATACTGCAGTGGACATAGTGGTGCTTATATTGAATTAATGTTTCGGGTTTCTTCAGATATAAGTTAATAACTTTTTAAAATAAAAATTTTTCCCATGCAAATTTTTAAAAATTACATTATTTTTAATATGAAATGTTTGTTCTTTGGGAATCATTGAAGCATTTAACAAACTTAGTATTGGGTCCTTATAGTAAGCATAAACCCATTAGTAGGTAGACATTAATATAATAATTATTATTAGAAATTGTATAGACTGGCAGTTGGGGAATCAGGCTGATTGTGGATCTGGAGTAGAAATCAAAGACTGAAACTGGGCATTTGCTAAGATAAGGATTTGGGTATAAAATGTGTTGAGAGAGAAACCCAAAATGGAAAATGAAACAAAGATTTAAGCTGAGACTAAAAAAACAACAGAGAAGCCCACTTTCTAGAATTGGGTAATATGGCTGTATTAATACCACCTCTCCCAGGGTAATGAAGCCCTAAGAACTACATTGATTCTGGTTCTTGAAATAAACATAATGTGAAGGTGGGGATCAGGAGACTATCCAAAGAGAAAGAAATCCAGCCAGAAAATCAAGTAGGTGATTACATGACATTAACCTACTGACTGTGGAAAATAATCGTGAACAAAGTTGACTCTGACTGTGTTGTAACCAAATCTTACCAACTCTGACAGGTTAAAGAAACCAGCATTAGAATGTGGGCCTCACATGGCAGGGCTCACTTTTGCAGATACAGCACCTCACTGAGCTTCTTCTGACAGTACGTGCACTGTCAATTCTGTGAGCAAGGTTTATCCTTGGCACATATGTTAAAGCTGGCAAGAAGCAGAATCTGACACCCAACCAAAAATCATTAGCAAGTCCATCTCACTTTCTGTTGACTAGATGTCATAGATCCAACAAAGTGGATGTTTTAAAATAATTCTTGGTTATTTTGTGTCACTTTTTATTAGAATGCCAGTGTTCATTATTACATTTCAAACAAGTACAAACATATTGATGAGACCCTATCATGCCATATAAAGTAGCATCCAACTACTTAAATGCCACAGAGAGGTAATAAAAGTACACAAAGGAGTAAAAACCTGAATGCCATTCTGAGACAAGAAAGGCTTCAAGATTGTATTCACCAAAAAGGGAAAAAGGGCAACATTATATTGAATAAAAGTGGCCTTTCCATGGAGATTCCTGAACCTAATTTATCTTGCTTCACCCACAGGAAATGCATTACAATGTTCAGGATGGGGGAGAAATGACAATTTAACGATTGTGGAACATCTTTCACTTTCCAGGATAATTGAACAATCTCAACATCAAAGGCAGAGCTGGTAGCCTTTGGGAAATGGAATGTCATTTGCTTTTCTTTTCACCTTTTACTACATCAATGAACTTTAACATTTTCTCTGACTTTATTTATCCATTTTCATTTAGTACTGATACAAAACAGACCTGACTTTAAATGTACTACACTAAGTAATAATTCATGTTGGAAACTTTAAATGGATGAGACAGAATCACTTTTGTATGTTACATTTTAATGACTTCAGATACATCCAGCTGAATAAAGTTAAGGCCTTCACTCTTACCAGTGAGGGCAGCTTGACATAATAGACATTCTACTCCACCACCTCATCAATGAATACATACAAACTGCCATCTCTAAGACACACTATTCTCCCAACTCACCAATTCTTCCAGCTGTAAATGCTATCAGCTTCATCAAATTTTAGAGCTGCCTTTTATCAACAGTTCCTTATATTTTTCCCCAAACATCACTTGCTAATTTTAGGCAGGGGTGGAACTCCTAATGCTGAACTCATAGAGGTAATTAATTTAAGACAACTATGAGTTGCCAATACCTTTGCTTTTCTAATATTGAACTGAAAAACTTTTAAAAATAATTCTCATAGAAAGGAAATTTAGAGGCAGCAAGTATTTCCCTAGATTGAAACTTGACTATAGCTTGCTCCCAATAATACTGACAAGAAAAGTACATACAGCAAACTGGTTTTGATTAAATAATGATAATTAACAAATAAAATTTGAGGGAGGAATATTATTGATTTTCATCTGTTTTATCATATTAACCTCAAATCCACACAGGTTTTACAATGAAGTTTTGCCTAGAATGAAACCAAAGTGCAATGAATATTGTAGAACTCATCAGGGAAGCATGGTAATTATCTATTTTACAAATGTTCAAGCCACTTCATCTCCTTTTGTTAGGTACCAAAATCAACAACTAATAAAAATATAGAGGTAAGGAAGATGAATATTTCCCCCGATTCCAAGAAAATGACAGCAGATTTCTTCCCCCTTCCTTTGTCCCTAGGTATTGTGAAGTTGGTGTTCATTTTTAAAGGAGAGAAGAAAATTGCTTATTTTTCTCATATTTCTTTTTTGAGTTAAAAGCCATTTGATGTTGAGCCCATTTAAAGAATCGTGATTTGGCACTTTCTTGGGGACTAGAGTGGCTTTGGTTTAGGAAGCTCTTTTGACTCATTTCCTAAAGACAGCAAAAAAGAGGAAATGGGGAGCTGGATGCTTAACTGGTGTTCTAGGATTATGGAGAGGAAAAAATAAAGAACACTAAGATTTTCCTCTACTCTGTCCAAGACAGCTTACCAGATTGGAAAAATAGATATAAATTTAAATATGGTGTATCAATCAACTTTTGCTGTGACAATGCTACTTAACAACTCAAAAACCTCAGTGGCTTACAACAACATACATGCAATTCATGGTCATAGATCTTCAGGTCAGCTGTGATCAGAGGGAGTTAGCTGGGCTTCTCTGGACCAGGCTTTGGCTCGGGTTCATGTTTGCCCCACAAGTCCTCCTTCCAGAATCCAGGCAGAAGGAACAATAACTACCTGAAGCAAGATCTTTTCATGGCGAAGAAACACTCAAGAAGGCTGATGGAAGTTTGAAAAGACTCTTAAAGCCCCAATTTGGAATGATGCACTATCACTTCTGCTCACATCTTGTTACCTAATGCAAGCTATGTGGCCCAAACCAACTCAATAGGGAAAGAACACTCTGCCTATAGGACATCCATAAGAAAGAAGAATTATGAACAAATAATGCAGTCTACCATACCTGGGGTTTGGGCTCCCTTTCTCCTCATTAGGGCATTTTATTCCTCATAATCATAGATGGGCTCCAGAGGGTTATAGGAACTTGTAAGAATTGTTCATGCAGTTTGTGTACTGATATATTTTTCTTATTTGCCCAAATATCTTTTACCCCTATGCCTCAAAATACATCAGAAATTTCAGCTTTAAACTTTTAGCTTTAAGGTTGAATGCCTGTGGTAGGCTGAAAAATCCATCTTCTCAAACCCCTGCCAAAATATAAGGTTCTAATCTTTGAAACCTGTAGGTATTATCTTATTTGAAAAGGAGGTCTTTGCAGGTTAATTAAATTAAGGATTTGGGGATGAGGAGATTATCCAGCCTGGATTATCCAGATGGGCCCTAATGCAATCACACATGTTCTTATAAGTAAGAGAGGCAGAGGAAGCATTAATACACACACAGAGGAGGTAGCAATGAGAAGACAGAGATAGATTGGAGTGATGGTTTATGACCCAAGGAATGCCAGAAGCCTACAGAATCTGAAAGAGGCAAGGGACAGAATCTCCCCTAGCACCTTCAAAGGTCATATGGCCCTGTTGACACCTTGATTTGGGCCCAGGAGAGCTGATTTAGGACTTCTGGAATCTAGAACTGTGAGACAATACATTTCCATTGTTTTAAGCCACCAAGTTTGTGATAATTTGTTACAACAGCCATAGGAAACTAATACAATGCCTTCCTTCAATGTTTGCCTTCCTTAAGAGATTTTAATGTTGAAAGGTGAAGTATTTGGTAGATCAAATTTCCAAAAATGAAGGAAAACAGAAATATAGCCCTGAAGTTTCCAGCTTGATCACAAGCTAAAAGTTAATGAGCAGTAAAAATAAACTTGTGATCTCTGTCCATTTTACACTGGGAAATTTTCTACATCTTCACATTATATTTTAAAGTGATTTTATCCCCTTCTTGCAATTACCAGTAAGAAAACTGAAGGAAAATTTGTAAAAATTGACCACCCCACAATAAGATGCCACTTTAAAATACTAGAATGGCTAAAATTAAAAATATCGGTGATAAAAATTATTGACAAGATGTAGAACAACCCAAGCCCTCCTAGATTGTCTGTGCAACCATTATGAGAAACAATTTGGCAGTTGCTTATAAAGTTAAACTTGACCAAGCATTTCAAAACATATGTCTACAAAAATACTTGTACATAAATGACCACAGAAGCTTAATTTATAATACCCCCAAACTGGAAACAACCCAAGTATCTATTAACAGGGGATTGGATTGGATATAATAGAATATGACACAGTGACAGAAAAGAGCAAACTACTGATGCATACAACAGAACTGGTGAATTGGCTTCTTTTCCTTAAAAATTCTCAAAGCCTCTCATGGTTTTTTCTTTCAAAGACACTATTAGGCCAGGGTATACATTTGGATGTTTATATTATGTTCAGTGAAAAAAGACAAATGTAAAAAAGTACACATACTGAATGATTCTATTTCATGTTAAGTTATAGGATAGAAAAAGTTAATCTATGGTAGTAGATCAGATCACTTGCTGCCTAAGACAGGGATGGGAAGTGTCTGCAAAGAGGCAAAAGGAAACTTTCTGGACTGATCAAAATGTTATATGTCTTAATTGGTAAGACAGTCTCATACATTAACCTATTTTATCAAACTCTACACTTACTATCTGACATTTTATTGTATGTAAATTATATTTAAATAAACTGATTAAAACATAAGTACCTTTCTGACAAAATAACACTAATATTAATCAAACATGTTTGAAAGCAGAGCTTTCAGATTCTATCAGTTGGATTTGCTTTAAAGATCCTAATGAAACGCTCAATCAGACTGTCAGGAAGAAAATAAACAAATGAGACAGAGGCATCTGTGGGTTCTAGAGCATTCTGGTCTTAGCTAACTCTCAGATTGGCCTATGGAAAGACAATTGGGCATAGTGGGTGAAGTGAGGAAGATTGGCAGAGTGACAAGACACCTAAAGCTCCTCCAGTTCCACCTCACCACCAGGCCTCAGACAGTCATTATCCCACTCTCCCTGGCATGGAATGCCTTTGAAGACAGCAGAGAGGAGTGAAGCTTTCAACTTCCAAAGAGAAAAACAGTTTTAATGTACAGCTAGTGCTTGCTCACCAATATATAATTGCATTGCCTTCTTTTCCTGAAGGCTTTACAAGATCTCCTGTGGTTTCCTCTTTTAGAGAAAATGTTCATCTGAGGCATAAGTTTGGATGCTTACAATTGTTATTACATATAGTTTCACTATTTAAGATACAATTAACCACCTTCATCTTCATTCTGAAATACTTGAGAAATTGCTCTATAATCAATTAGGGGTGTCTATGTTAGACCATTATCCCTTTTAAAAGTTCATTTGATTCCAAAAGTTTCAATTCATTTGATTATACATTGGGTATTTTCCTAACATCTAGTTTTCTGGTGGGATCCACTTTTCTTTTATCTGATGCTTGGGGGAGGATAAAATTTTTACTCTATTCTTGCTTAAAGAAGAAAAGAAGTTCTAAAGGTTGCCAGCAAATAATATAACCTACTCAAGAAATAGACCACCCTTTAAAAAAATTCTCATACATATTTAAGGTACAGATAGACTATTGTACCTCAGCGAGAAGCCTGATAGACACATGGGGTTGATCATTCAATAATTAAAATGTCAGGTGTCAAAGCTTTCCATAAACTTGAAATAGAAATTTCCACATGGTGATTTGTTGCTCCATGATTTCTCCTCTCCAGTCACACTAAGTGACACATCAATTTTATGCTTCAGAAAGTGAGCCCTCAAATTCTTTATTTATCCCACAGAAGACATGTGGAACAGCTATCATGACTTGATGACATAGCAGCGGTAAGGTAGCCTTCTTCTGAATTCTCTTCTTTCCAGTTGTAATGCAAGACTTTTGTGTTGTCATAGATACTCAAGAAAAGACCATAATTAAGGATGCTATGGAAAAAACTAAAAGAAACAGAAAACCAAAACATTTTTTGAAGCAACCATGAGAAAAACACCAAAAAGATAGAAACTTTACTCAGAAAATCAAGAGGGAGAGTCTGGTCTAGCAGGCATTTCAGTTACAAGCCTGAGTAGACACTTAATTACATTTTTCATACATACAGTGGAGTAGAAAGTCAATATAATTCATAGTGGCTCTCCTATCACCCTTCCCCCAGAGAAAAGAGAGCCTAGGCTTAAGGAAATTGCAGCTATATTTTACATTTGTTTGTATTCTATCTGTCATCTTACTCACAGCACAAATTACCACCATTGAAAACCAAAAGTAAATGGCAAAAGAGAGAGAGAGAGAACAAAAAACAGAAATACTTCTCCCAAAGTTTACAATGTCTTAATATTTAACACCAGCAAAGAACAGCTTTTATGAGAGAAGCTGATCCAAAACTTTAGCCTATTTCAGGCTTACTTGTTAAAACATAGACTGCTGAGCCTAACCCAAAAATTTTTGATTCAGTAGGTTTGCCTCTCGAGGAAGTTCCCAAGTGATGATGATGCAGCAGGTGCAGGGACTACACTTTGAAAACCATTGTGGTCAAGGTTAGTGACATCTATTTTCCTAACACTAAATCTCCCACCTCTACTCTTATTCTTTTTCCATCAGAGATGGTGATAGGCCCTTCTTTGTAGCAATAATGAGTCAATAACAACCCAAATTTTAAGGCAGAGAATTAATTAGTGAATATAGAGATGCAGCCTGCCATTGTTAGATCCTTCCGGTTCTATTGGAAATAAACATGACCTCTGGAGACAAGTTGCAGATCTGTAAAAAGGAAACCTGCCAACCTCCAACAATAATGTAAGGGATATAAAGCATACCCAGATAACAAAAAAAGCAGTGGAATTTTGAGCATCGCTGAGAAAATTGCTCAAGAAGATGGAGATTATCTGGGAAACTTGCAGACAAAATTCTGAGTGGCTCTGTGCCAGAAAAAATAATCCATGACAATTAAAAACAAGTTAAATCAAACTGACTGGGCTTAATTAACCCCACTCTGAAAGATTTTTTTTTAAATAAACATAGTGCTTTCGGCAGGTGAGAGTGAAATTGTCCATTCTCCTGAAACTAAGTTAAACCCCCACCTCTTCTGTCCTTCAAGCAAGAGAATGCAAGGCTTTCTCCAGTTGACACTATCACAGAAGGATGTTGCAAAGTGAGGAGGCCAATTCCAATTCACACACAAGGAAATACCTACTTGTAGTCAACCAGTATCAATTGCTCTTTTATAATTGTAAGGGCTGGTTTCAATGAAGATGTTGCAGAACTGGCCACATAAATGTGATTACAAAACCAGGTATTGACATTCTCCTAACACGCATGCACACAACTCTTGAGGGATGTTGGAGAAAAGCCAACTAGGGACAATTGGGAAAATGGTTTCCAAGAAAATCTAAGGAGACATGAAACACTTGTGCATATAATTAGTACCTATCACCCCAAAACTTCAATTGCTCCTCCTCACATTTCAGGTCTCTTCAATACATTCAATACCCCTATCATTTTGATCCAATGACACCTGTACAAAGGAAGAAGGAGAAGCAGAGACAATAAAAAATGGGCAGGAGGAAGACAATATTATATTGCCACTGGGATTAGCCTGAGACCACATCTCCCTCAAGGCTTCCATTCACGCCCACCCTCATTGGATTCTGAGCACATGCAGAAACAGGCAAACAGTATGGGCTGTAAATAAGCTAATATAACTTTTTAGAGGAAATGCAGGGGATTGAGAGAAAGCTATGCATATTCAAAACCAGAGAAGCAAATAAAAAGAAGTGTTCTGCCAATGCCTGCTTTCTCTGCTCACTGGCAGAGGTAAACCTCAGGCCTGAACTTGCCTGGACAAGGGTGGCTCTTGGTGGCTCATTCTGTGTCCAGAGATTTTGCCTATTAGTCACACAGTTGGTCTGTGTGTGTGAGAGAGAGAAAGAACCATGATTCATCTTGACAACTGTCAGTACATTACCTCAAATGGGAACAAGGAGAGATGAGCAACCTGGTGCTGGAAAAGAACACAAAAGAGCAGATGCCACTTCCTGTAATGCTTTCAAGGTTTGGGCTAGAAAACTTTATGTGGCAAGAGCACTGGGCCAGAAGCAGCCCAGCAGAAAATGGCTGTGCCAGTACACTTTCAAAGTCCTGTCCTTCAAATGTAAGAACTGACAATGTTAGCTCAGATGACCTGATGTGTATTCCCATGAATAAAAATATGTCCCTCCATGTTTTTCTGTCTTCCCTAAACAACACCTACTTCAGGTTTTAAGCAAATTAATTTTTAGTTCCATAATTTAGTCAATTCTGCATACCCAACTCTAATATTATACTTGGAAAAAATGTATACCTATGACCCACAAATTTATACTTAGGCATATCCCCCCCAAATGAGCATATATGCTCACTAGAAGATAATAATGCAATCAAATGTTCACAGCAGTATTATTCCTAATAGCCCCAAGGTGGAAATTGCCCAAATGTACATCAGTGGAGTGAAAGAGTTGTACATGTTCACATAGCAATGCAGATGATACAATAAATCACACAAACACAATGATGAGCAAAAAAAGCCAGACCCTAAAGAATAATACTGTATGATCCATTTTATATAAAAACAAAAATAAGCAAAATCAAACTCTACTGTTAGGAGTCAGGAGGGTAGTTATACTTGCTCAGAGAGGGAGCAGGAGAAAGAGCCCCTGAAGTTGCAAAAGGACTGGCCTTGATCTGAACATTGATTATATGTGTGTTCAGTTTGCAAAATGCATCAAGCTACCTGCTTAGGACATGTTCACTTTTATGCATGCAAATTATATTTCAATATAAAGTTAATTAATACACTCAAAAACACTAAAATACCTACTAGGTTGTCACTATAAAGATTTTTAAACTTTATAATATGAATGTAGTGAACAGTGCACATAAGAAATAGTGTAAGAATTTGTCAAATAAATCATTGTCCCAATTATCATTTCGGTATAATGGAATAAAATAGCATGTAGCATAAAGGGTTAGTCCCCTACATTATTGTTCTAATAAGAGTTTTATACCAGTTAAGGAACATCTGATTACACAAATTTCAGGATGTGACACATCAGTTTACCATCCATGAAACAAGGAAGGACCATGTGCTACAAGATGCCTTTCTCCCAAGATTTCTCAGAGAAAAGAAGATACATTTCTCATCATATCTCTTTCTGTCATCCTTAGATCCCAGTCCAGAGATAAAATGTAATCAGAGAAGACAACCAATCAATAGAAAACTCATTTTGTCTGGATAAATACCATTGGGTCAACTGAAACCCATAAATCATTTCTTAAGCCTTAGCTGAAGTTAATCAGAAATACAGTATTTTCCTGAAAAGAAAAGTATTCTTCTCTTCAAAGGTCAGCATCCTCTGGATAACAATAACACTCCTTAACTAGGCCTTTGCATTAGAATATGTTTCTGAGGAGATAGCTTAAAGGAATTGCTAAAAAGCCTATAACTTCTGATAAGTAGTTCCAGAACCAGTGAATCTTGTGCATTATTCCATGTTCATATAAGTAGAAACTTCAAAAAAAATAGAAACATACCCTTTTAAGCATCAAAATTTTTACTTTAAATGTGTTAAATGAAAATATCTTTAATTATTTTACAATCAACATTCAATTGTAAATACTACCTGGACATGGGCACTAAGGCTTTAAGGTTTATAGCCTATATATTAAAGCTAAATTGTGTGTGTGTGTAGGGGGGGAAACACATCTTAAAGTTCTATAGTCTAATATTTTAGGTCTTATGGCAAAACAAATACAAATCATAGATATTGTGCCCATGTCAGTGAGTACTAACATAGCACTCACAAGTACTATCATAGAAATAGTTATAAAGGAACTTAAGAGATTGTCAACTCCAACTTTCTTGTTACCTAGCTGAAATAGGAACAAGTTGATGGCTGAATGACTTACCCAAGGTCACTCAGGAATGAGTGGAGGGTACGAGTTAAAGCTGAGTCTCTCAACCTCCAAATTAGTGTCAATTCCACTGTAGGACACTCTCCTGTGCATGAGCCTCTGAATATTCCCATGACCAGTGGTCCATGGCAGGTGATTCCCTTAGACCCTACTTAAGGGAAAGTGGAAAATGATGCTGGCTGAACTGGACAGGGAGAATAACTACATCCCTAGTCAGCAACCCAAAGTAATTCTAAGAGATAGTATGAACTTCTTCATTTATTGAAAATGGATATTTCAGGAATTTAGCAAAAAAACAAATCTTCAAAAATTAAAAGAGTTTAATATTTTTTAATTTTCATTTCACAGCTTTGAGATTCTGAGATTGTATGTACATACAAGCATCTTCAAAGATATAAAATATATACAAATATCCATAATATGGCATAGCCCAGAAAATATAATCATGCATCAGGACCCCTCAGCTAACTATATTTGTGAGCATGTTTCTCATGCTCTTTTGTCTCCTTCTGACACACACCTAACACATGACACAGTTTCCTTGCTCATGGAGAAAGGCCCATTAGCAAATGGCAATCAGACATGGGGGCCTAACAAAAGATCCCACACCCTGGAAGATGTGTTGGAGACATTTCATGACAAGATTAAGTATTTTATCCCTATCTTTCTCTTCCAGAGTCTACCAAGACTGATAACAAAGCAAATGCAGTGTGACACACACACACACACACACACACAAAAATGCACACAAACATGCATGAAGATCAAGTTGTAGAGTGAGGGAACTTGCTTATGCATGTGTCTTATTTTATACACTTTAATTAAGTTATTTGTGGCCTTGGGATATGGAGACAGGATTATATGATTATTTTTTAAGAGAACAAAAATCCATGTTGGAACCTCTTCCTCCCAAATTATTGCTACAAAAAAATAGCATGTTATACAATTACAGACTGAACATATTCCTTTAATGTTCTCATTTTTACCAAGACAGGCAAATAATTGCCACTTAGAATCCTTCCCATCTTAGGCTTGAACCAAGTTAATTTGATAATTATATTACAGTAAAAGAGCAGAGCCTGACAGCTGCAATAGAGAAAGTATAATTAGCATTTATAACTTTTATTTTTAGTTACCATTGTTCTCAGAAGAGTTATTGTTCATAAGGAATCTCCTGACTCATTTCATGAAATGTATTATGGAAAATTATTTTAAAGTTTCCTAAAGCTTATTTTATCAGCTATTGCTGGACAACAAATCACAACAAACCATAATGGTTTTAAATAATAACCATTTATTTAGGTTACAATTCCATTTATTTAGCTTATGTTCTCAATCATTGCAGGTCAGCAATTTAGGCTGAGTTCAGCTGGGTGCTTCTTATCTTGACTGAGTTTCATCATGTGTCTGGGGTCCCTGTGGGTCATCTATGTAGTTCAGAGTCTGGGAGTTGACTGGCTATTGGCTGAGGCAATGGGATAATTGAACCATGGGTCTTTCTCATTCTGTAGTGGGCTAGCTGAACAAGAAAGATTCCTGTCATGAAAAACTCATTGAGACTGAGACTTAGAAGTGCCATATCATCAATATCACTGCTCTATTGGTCAAAGCAAATCACAAGTCTAGCCCAGAGTCAAGGGTTAGGGAAATAGATTTCACCTCTTGAAGGGAAGAGCTGCAAAGTCTTAGTGGCCAGAGTGTGGACACAGGGGAGCTATTAATTGAGACCAGCAATATAATCAATCTTCCATATTCTAGTCTAATATACTTTCTTTAACTGATTTTATTCAGTTGCTAATTCTATTTCAATTAGTCTTGAAAATAAGATATCAAGCAGAACTATAGTTCATGTAGTTTCTAATTATTGGGTTGGCCAAAAAGTTCATTCAGTGTTTTTTGTACAATAGTTCTAGTAGCGTTTAGTTGTCTTTAACTTCACTCCAAACAATTTTGTTAGATTATATTGTGACAGCTGTCATATCAGTGTGCATTTAAAAGAACTTATCAAAGTTGGTGAACTTTTGCCTTCCTCCTGCCCTTTCCTAATGCAATATGCTTCCCAGCTCTTACTCTATTCCACCCTCCCTCCTCCATTTCTTAGTTATGAAGTGAATGTTATTTTCTTTCACACTTTGTCTTGTCTCTATTCCCTACTCTTGTAATTGCCCCTTTCTCTACCCTCACAAAATAGCTTTTCTTTCAGTTAGTCTTCTCATATTCATTTTTCTTTTCTTATAATAGTCTTAATCTTTTTACACCTTTGTTAACATTGGCTCATTTGCTGTTGATAGTGAAATTGTGGGTGGGGGTTATTTTTGCAGGTGTGGGTCTGTTTTCTGGGCTGTTTGGTTTTTATTCTGGCAGCACCTGTACAACAGTATGTAAGACATGGGGGGCAGAGTGACTCTCAGTCAGCCAGAGGTAAGAGCCCACCAAAGAATGACCCAACAACAACCAAAACCCAGTTACAACCAGAGAGCCCACATAAAAGGCATAAAGGGAAGCACAACAGCATCAAGCTCAGGAGCTCAAGGAGATTGCACCACTGAGTCACACAGTCTCCTACCACAGAAGATCACACCACAAAGACAGGGAATCAAAGCAGATCAACCTAACACACAGAAACAAACAAGAAGAGTCACCTAAAATGGGGAGGCAAAGAAAAAAATAATCAGAAGGAAAGGAGGAATTCCCAGAAAGACTGCTGAACAAAATTGAGGTCACCAAACTATCAGACATAGAGTTCAAAATAATGGCTCTAAGGATGCCCAAGGAGCTCAGTAAGAACTTCAAAAAACTCTAAGGGAGCTTCAGGGAACTTACTGTGAACTATACCAGCATAAAAAAGAACATGGAAAAAATATCA
>PVKU01004728.1:40184-139875 GCA_004027475.1 Anoura caudifer
AAAAAAAAAAAAAAAAAAAAAAAAAAAAAAAAAGGACTCAGAAAGAACAAAGAGGGGTTAAGGGAGTTACAGAACATGAAACATGAAACATAATAATATCCATATAATAGGGATACTAGAAGGAGAAGAAAAGAAGCAATGGATAGAAAACGTGTTTGAAAAGCTAATGATGGAAAACTTCCCTAACTTGATGAGACAAAAAGTCACACAAATCCTAGGAGCACGGAGAATCCCAATCAAGATCAACTCAAAGAGGCCCATTCCAAGACATATCATAATTAAAATGGCAAAATTCAAAGACAAAGAGATTAAAAGCCACCAAATCTTAAAGGCACCAAGGGAGAAATTAACATACAAAAGAGCTCCAATAAGGCTAGCAGCTGATTTCTCAACAGGAACACCACAAGCCAGAAGGACTGGCAAGAAATATTCCAAGTGATGAAAAACAAAAGCCTGCAACCAAGACTACACTATCCAGCAAGGCTCTTAATTAAAATGGAAGGTGAAATAAGGAGTTGCCCAGACAAAAGAAGGATAAAAGAATACACCTCCACCAAACCAGCATTCCAAGACATGCTAAGGGACTGCTTTAAGAAGATGAAGAAAAATAGTGAGAGAGAGAGGAATACAGGTACAAAGGGGAAAATGGCAATGAATAAGTACTTATCATTAATAACCTTGAATGTAAGTACATTAAATGATCCAATCAAAAGACATAGGGTAGCCGAGTGGATAAGAAAACATGATCTGCATATATGCTGTCTACAAGAGACCCACAGCAAAACAAAAGGCCTACACAAACTAAAAATGAAGAGGTGGAAGAAAATATTTCAAGCAGATAGACAGGAAAATAAAGCCAGGGTAGCAATATTCATATCAGACAAAATAGATTTCAAAACAAAGACCATAAAAAGAGACAGAGAAGGACACTTCATATTACTTGAGTGTAGAACCCCTCAAGAAGATATAAACAGCCCTGTCTGGTGTAGCTCAGTGAATTGAGCACAGGCCTGCAAACCAAGGGATCGTGGTGTGATTCCCAGTCAGGGAACATGCCTGGTTTGCAGGCCAGTTCCCAGCAGGGGATGCATGAGAGGCAACCATACATTGATGTTTCTCTTGCTCTCCCCCTCTCTCCTTCCCTTCCCCTCTAAAGATAAATAAATAAAAATGTTTTTAAAAAAGAAGATATAAACATTGTAAACATATATGCACCCAACATAGAAGCACCCATATATATAAGGAAAATCTTAGAGGATTTTCAGAAAGATATTGATAGCAACACACTTAGAGTAGGAGATGTTAACACTTCACTTTCAACAATGGATAGATCTTCCAAACAAAGAATCAACAAGGATATTGTGACACTGGATGACACTCTAGATCAAATGGACTTAACTGATACATACAGAACATTTCACTCCAAAGAAGCTAAATATACAACATTCTTTTCAAATACACATGGGACATTTTCAAAGATAAACCACATGACAAGACACAAAATAAGCCTCAACAAATTCAAGAAAACTGAAATAATATCAAACATTTTTCTCAGATCACAATGGCTTAAAATTAGAAACCAGCCTAAAAGAAAAAAAGTCAGAAGCAGTCACATTCATGGATACTGAATAGAATGATATTAAACAATGAATGGGTAAACAATAAGATCAAAGAAGAAATCAAAAATTTTCTGGAAGCAAGTGAAAATGAACACACAATAGACCAAAACTTGTGGGACACAGCAAAGGCAGTGCTAAGAGGGAATTCCATAGTAATGAAGGCCTACTTAAAAGAGATAGAAAACTTTCAAATAAACAAACTAACCCTACATCTACAAGAACTGGAGGAACAACAACAAAGACAGCCCAGAGTGAGTAGAATGAAGGAAATAATCAAGATCAGAGCAGAATTAAATGGCATAAAGACTAAAAAAAAATCAAAGGATCAATAAACCTAGGAGCCAGTTCTTGGAAAAGATAAACAAAATCAACAAGGCTTTAACCAGACTCATCAAGAAAAAAAAGAAAAAAGAGAGAGAGAAGGCCCAAATCAATAAAATAAAATAATTAAAGAGGAGAAATTACAACCAATACCACAGAAATACAAAGGACTGTGAGAAATTTCTATGAACAACTATATGCCAAGATATTTGAAATCCTGGTTGAAATGGACAAATTTCTAGGAACATAATCCTCCAAAACTGAATCAAGAAGAAGTGGAAAGCCTAAATAGACTGACAACAGCTACAGAAATTGAAGAACTAATTTAAAAAAACCTCCCAGCACAAAAAGCCTTGGACCAGATGGCTTCACAAGAGAATTTTACCAAACCTTTAAGGAAGAGCTAACCACTATCTTGCTCAAAGTATTCCCAAAAAAGTCCAGGAAGAGGGAAAACTCTGACTCTTTTTAAGAAGCCAGCATCATCCTAATCCCAAAACCTGATAAAGACACAACAAAAAAAGAAAAGTACAGACCAATATCACTGATGAACATAGATACTAAAATACTCAACAAAATATTGGCAAGGATTGTCCAGTAATATCCAGTAATACATTAATATCCATATCCAGTAATATTCATATCCAATAATATCCATATCCAGTAATACATTAAAAAGATGATACACTATCATTAAGTGGAATTCATCCCAGGGATGCAAGGATGGTACAATATTCACCAATCAATAAATGTAATACATCACATAACCAAAATGAAACACAAAAATCATATGATCGTATCAAAAGATGGGGAAAATGCATTTGATAAGGTACAGCACCCAATTATGATAAAAACATTCAGCAAAGCAGGAATAGAGGGAGCATACCACAACATAATAAAAGCCATATATGAGAAACCTACAGCCAACATCATACTCAATGGTCAAAAACTAAAAGCTTCCCCTCAAAATCAGGAGCAAGGCAAGGGTGCCTGCTTTCACCACTTCTATTCAACATAGTAATGGAAGTGCTAGCCAGAACAATCAGACAAGAAAAAGAAATAAAAGGCATCTAAATTGGAAAGGAGGAAGTAAAACTGTCATTGTTTGCAGATGAAATGACAGTGTACATAGAAAACTCTATAGACTCCACCAAAAATCCTAATAAGTGAATTTGGCAAAACAGTGGGGCACAAAGTCAATATTCAAAAATCGAAGGCATTTTTTACACCAAAAAATGAAATATCCAAAATAGAAATTAGGAAAAAATCCACTTATTCTAGCAACAAGAAAAATCACGTACCTAGGAATAAACTTAACCAAGAAAGTAAAAGACCTGTACTCAGGAAACTACAGAACACTAAAGAAAGAAATTAAGGGAAACAGAAACAAATTGAAACATATACCATGCTCATGGATTGGAAGAATTAATATCATCAACATGTCCATTCTACCCAAAGCAATTTATAGATTCACCACAATCCCTATTAAAATACCAAGGACATATTTCACAGATATAGAACAAATATTTCAAAAACTTATATGGAACCATAAATAACTCCAAATAACTTTAGCAATTTTGAGAAAGAAGAACAAAGTAGGAGTGATCACAATACGTGATGTCAAACTGTATTACAAGGCCACAGTAATCAAAACAGTTTGGTACTGGCATAAGAATAGACACATAGATCAATGGAACAGAATAGAGAGCCCAGAAATAAACCTATGTCTCTATGGTCAATTAGTATTCAATAAAGGGGACAGTTGAATAAAATAGAGTAAAAATAAATGATATTGGGAGATCTGGACAGATACATGCAAAAAAAAAAAATGAAACTAGACCACCAACTTACACTATACACTAAAATAAACTCAAGATGGATAAAAGACTTATATGGGCTTCTGGCCAAGATGGAGGCATAGGTAGATACACTTTGCCTCCTTGCACAACCAAAAGAAGGACAACAACAAATTTAAAAACAAAAATAACCAGAACTGTCAAAAACTCAAACTGTATGGAAGTCTAACAACCAAGGAATTAAATAAGAAATATTAATTCAGACTGGTAGGAGGGGTGGAGATGGGCAGCCAGGGTGGAGAGGATGTGTAGCAAGGTGGTGGCTGGTGGACTGAATGGTTGGACATTTGTGTGCAGATAAATCAAGAGGGAGAACTGATGAGACAGACTGCTCAAACCAAGGTTCCAGTGCAGGAAAAGAAAATTCCAGTGCTGGTGAGTTTGTGAAGAAACACTGTTCGTGAGAATGCAGATTGGAGCAGCTACTGTGGAAAACAGTATGGAATTTCCTCAAAAAAAAACTAAAAATGGAATTGCCCTTTGATCCAGTGATTCCGCTGCTGGGATTATATCCTAAGAATTCTGAAACACCAATTCAAAAGAACTTATGCATCTCAATGTTCATAGTAGTGTTATTTACAATAAGCAAGTGCTAGAAACAGACTAAGTGCCCATCAGTAGGTGAATGGATCAAAAAACTGTGGTACATCTACACAGTGGATTCCTACACAGCAGAAAGAAGGCAGTTCTAACCTTCTTGACAGCATGGGTAGAACTGGAGAGCATTAGGCTAGGTGAAATAAACCAGGCGGAGAAAGACAAATACCATATGATCTCACGTATAAGTGGAACATAATAGACAAAACAAGCAAATGAGCAAAATAGAACCAGCCTTTCTGCTCTAGGCCCCAGTGACTGCTACCAAAATGGGCAAGTTTGTGAAACTTGGGAAGGTGGTGCTGGTCCTGGCTGGACACTATTCCAGATTCAAAGCAGTCACCGTGGAAATTTTGATAATGGCAAGTCAGACCACCCCTACAGCCATGCTCTGTTGGCTGGAATTGACTGCTATCCCTGAAAAGTGATAACTGCTATAGACAAGAAAATCACCAAGAGTTCTTAGATCAAGTCTTTTGTGAAAGTTTATAACTACAATTACTTCATGCCCACAAGGCACTCATGCCCACAAGTTTATAACTACAATCACTTCATGCTCCTTGGACAAAACTGTCATCAACAAGGACATCCTCAGAGACCCTGCTCTGAAATGCAAGGCCCAATGGGAGCTAAGTCAAGTTTGAAGAAATGTACAAGACCGGCAAAAACAAATGGTTCTTCCAGAAGTTGCAGTTTTAGATCTTTTTTTTTTTTGTCATTAAAAAAAAAAACATTAAAAAAACAAACAAGCAAATGAGCAAAATATAATCAGAAGCATTGAAATAAAGAACAAAATGACAGTGACCAGAGGGGAAGGAGAAGTATATAATGGGAGGAAGAAGGGGAAAGGTCAAGTCAAGGAGCATGTATAAAGGACCCATGGACAGGGACAACAATGTGGGAATCAACTGGGGGGAATTGGGAGGCAAGTGGTGAGCTGGGCAAGGGAGAGCAATGGAGCAAATATTGAGACAACTGTGACTGAACAACAATAAAAATAAGATTTAAAAAATGTTACAGTAGACACATATTTTGCAGACATTTCCATATAATCCCTTGCCTTAAATTTATATATATTTGGTAACTCCACTTGTGTGTGTGTGTGTGTGTGTGTGTGTGTGTGTGTGTAGTGTATTTCTAGACAACATTCTAGAAAGTCACACACCAAAATAAAGTTCTTATCTCTAGTGGAAAAAATAAAATAAATAAAATAAAAACTGCCTTTCCTGGTAGCATTATATCAGTACACCCTTAGATTACTGGAGTGGGGGGGGGAAGCTTTGCAAATTCAGGTTTATCTTTACAGCTTCTAGTAGAGAGCACTTAGTAGTCACTCCATAAGTACTTACAAAGTTTTTTATGTGAAATGAAAAACTCATGTATCTCTTCATATTCTTTTCCACTTGTATCTTCCTAACATCCCCTTTAATCTAAACACATGCACTAATAGCTTATAATTAGAAGCTGATCTATTTTATGCATCAATGTATTAAATGTATTATATTAAATGGGGGCATTCTGCATAGAGAAATTTTATGCCTTTACTAGCTCTTTGTTCTATCAAATCGTCTTTTTTAATATTCTAAGTGAGATCTGCTATTTTTAAAATTTTTATTGTTGATACTATTACAGATGTCCCTCATTTTTCCCCTTTTTGCCCACCTCCACCCAGTCCCTCCCCTCCTCCCCTGACCTTCACCACGCGGTTGTGCATGTCCATGGGCTATGCGTATATGCTCTTTGGCTAATTTCTTCACCTTCTTTCATCCAGACCTTCCCATCTCCCTCCCCTCTGACATCCATCAGTTTGTTTCATGTATCCATGTCTCTGGTTCTCTTCATCAATTTATTCTGCTCATTAGATTCTACATATAGGAGATCATGGTGTTTGTCTTTCTCTGACACTAACTTCACACTGCCCACTCTTCCATCATGTCTAAATACTTTCTATGCAACCTTTAACACAGGGGAGCTTTAAAAATACTGATGCTTAGGCCCCACCCCTGATTTTTGATTTGATCGATCTGGGATATTGCTTGAGAACTGGCATTTTTAAGACTCCCTAGGTGATTGCAATATCCATCCAAAATGAAGAACCATTTGTTTCACAAGTCCTCGCATGTCACTTACTTACACAAAACTTTTGTAATATCACCACCACCTCCCACTCCTTGTCATATCCTCTAGTATTCCATTTTTCCTTTTTTTTCCTGGAAATTATCAGAGCTGACAGCTGGGCTCTTATATTTATGTCTTTATTTGATTGTTTGTTTCCCAGGGAACACTTCTGATTCTGCTCTGCATGGCAATACTTGCAAGTGCTAGCACATAGTAAGCATTCTAAAATCACTTATTGAATGCATTATTACTCTAATGCACTAGAAGGACCCACTTTGTGAATCATAAGTTAAATGTAATGACCTGCACAGGGGTTCCCAAACTTTAGCCTAAGTCAGAATCACCCAAAGAGCTTGTTTATACATAGTTTTCTGAGTTTTACCTCCAGAACTTCTGATTCAGAGTTCTGGGGAATATTACTGAGAATTTACATTTCTTACGAGTTTCCAGTTGATGCTGCTGCTTTTAATCACAGTACCATGGCCTGTCAGCTTTTGTGGAGAGGCAACAAAACACAGTGGCAAAAACTACAGCTGATTTAAGCCCCAGCTCTGCTACTTACTGGCCATGTGGCATTGGAGAAGATGCTCAGTATTCTACCTACTAATGATTAACTGTGACAATGAGAAAATGATTTAACCTCACAAGTGCCTCCATTTCTCCATCTGTGAAATGAAGATACTACTGGAGCTTATCTCCTTAATCTTTTATAAGGACTGAATGAGTTACTAGGTTATTTCTTTGTTTAAAAATTTTTTATCATATTTTTTCCATTACCATTAATCCCCTTATATGCCACTCCCCCACAATCACCACACTGTTGTTCATGTCCATGAGTCCCTTTCCTTTTTATTTGATTACTTCACTTCCTAATCCCCCATCCAGAGCTGTCCTCCTGCTCTCTATCTATAAGTCTGTCTCTATTTTGCTTGTTTGCCATTAAATTCTACATATGATTGAAATCATATGGTATTTGTCTTTCTCTGACTGGCTTATTTCATTTAGCACAATGTTCTCCAGGTTCAATCATGCGGTCACAAAGGGTAAAACTTCCTCCTTTTTGTGGCCAAATGGTATTCCCTTGTGTAAATGCCCCATAGTTGTTTTATCTCCTCTTCTACTGATGGACATTTGGCCAGCTTCCATATCTGGCTGATTACAAATAATGCCACAATGAACATAATGGTTCTTATGTTCTTTCAAATTAATGTTTTAGGTTTCTTCAGATATACTCCCAGAAGTAGAATCAGTGGATCATAAAGCAGATTAATTTTTAATTTTCAAGGTATCTCCACATGGCTTTCCACACTGACTGCATCAATCTGTGTTCCCACCAACAGTGCCCAAGGGTCCCCATTTTTCCACATCCTTGCAAGCATTTGTTTGTGGATTTATTGATGATAGCCATTCTGACAGGTGTGAGGTGATATCTCATTGTGGTTTTAATTTGTATTTCTCTGATGATTAGTGTTGTTGAACATCTTTTCATATGTCTATTGGCCATCTCTATGTCCTATTTTGAGAACTGTCTATTGAGGTCCTTTTTCATTTTCTAACTGGATTTTTTTTTTTTTTTTGTCTTCCTGGTGTGGAGTTGTGTGAGTTCTTTATATATTTTGGAGCTCAAACCCTTGCCTGAGGTATCATTGGAAAATGTTATCCCATACAGTTGGTTGCCTTTACATTTTGTTGATGTTTTCTTGGGTAATGTAATTATGGTGTGCCTTGATGTGTGCTTCCTTGGATCCAACTTCTTTGGGATTCTCTGAGCTACCTGGACTTCCTGGAATTCTATTTCCTTTCCCAGATAGGATAAGTTCTCCTTCATTATTTGTTCAAATAAGTTTTCCACTGTTGCTCTTCCTCTTCTTCTTTTGGTACCCCTATAATTCAAATGTTGGAACTTTTAAAGATGCCCTAGAGATTCCTAAGACTCTCCTCATTTTTTTTTAATTCTTGTTTCTTCATTCTGTTCTGGTTGAATGTTTTGTTCTTCCCTCTGCTCCAAACTGTTGATTTGAGTCCCAGTTTCCTTCCCTTCACTGTTGCTTCCATGTATATTTTCTTTTATATCACTTTTCATAGCCTTCACTTTTTCCTCTATTTTGTGACCATACTCAACTATTTCTGTGAGCATCCTGATTACCAGTGTTTTGAACTGTGCATCTGACAGGTTGGCTATCTCTTCATTATTTAGCTGTATTTTTGAAGTTTTGCTGTGCTGTGGCACTGTCTGTGGCGGAGGTGTCTGAGAGGGAACAATGACACTTGCTCGGCTCTCTGCTGGCTTTTAGTCACTTCCCCCACTACGCATAAGCAAATTGGGCCCTTCTGGTGCTGATTCCCAGGTAGGTGGGTTTTTGAACATTCTAGGACCCTGTGGGTCTCTCCAATGAACTCTCCTGTGAGGCTGGGCATTTCTCCCACTGCTGCAACCCCCACAGGTCTTCATGGCCAGAGGTTTTGAGGCTTTATTTCGCCACACTGGAACCATGGATTGTGTAGTCTGTCTTGCTCCGCAGTTTTTCCTCCCAGTTTATTCCCATGCAAATGTGGGACCACCCACTCTGCCAGCAGCTGCCTTGCCTGCCCCAGTCTGCCAGCTGCCACCTTGCTACACATCAGATCCCACCTGGCTGCCCATCCCCGCCCCTCCTACTGGTCTGAATGAATGTTTCATCTTTAACCCCTTCGTTGTTGGACTTCCATACAGTTCAATTTTCTGGCAATACTGGTTTTTTTTTAAGTTTTTTAAATTATATTTTATTGATTATGCTATTACAGTAGTCCCATTTCTCCCCCATCATTCCCCTCCACCCTGCACACCACCTCCCACCCACATCCCCCCCTTTAGCTCATGTCCATGTTTTGTAAGTTCTTTAGCTTCTACTTTTCCCACACTATTCTTGCCTTACCCCTGTCTATTTTCTACCCACTGTCAATGCTACTTATTCTCTGTACCTTTTCTCCCTCTCTCCTCCTCCCACTCCCCTGTTGGAAACCCTCCATGTGATCTCCATTTCTGTGTTCCTGCTCCTGGTCTAGCTGTTTGCTTAGTTTGCTTTTGTTTTAGGTGAGGTTGTTAATATCTGTGAGTTTGCTGTCTTTTTACTGTCCTATTTTTATCTTCTTTTTCTTAGATAAGTCCTTTTAACATTTCATATACTAAGGGCTTGGTGATGATGAAATCTTTAACTTGACCTTATCTGAGAAGCACTTTATCTGCCCTTCCATTCTAAATGACAGTTTCACTGGATAGAGCAATCTTGGATGTAGGTCCTTGACTTTCGTGACTTGGAATACTTCTTTCCAGTCCCTTCTTGCCTATAAGGTCTCTTTTGAGAAATCAGCTGACAGTCTGATGGGACCTCCTCTGTAGGTGACTGTCCCCTTAACTCTTGCTGCTTCTAGAATTCTCTCCTACATTTTAATCTTGGCTAATGTAATTATGATGTGCCTTGGTGTGTTCCTCCTTGGGTCCACCTTCTTTGGGACTCTCTGAGCTTCCTGGACTTCCTGGAAGTCTATTTCCTTTGCCAGAGTGGGAAAGTTCTCCTTTATTATTTGTTCAAATAAGTTTTCCACTTGTTGCTCTTCTTCTTCCCCTCTGGTACCCCTATAATTTGGATGTTGGGACGTTTAAAGATGTCCTGGGTGTTCCTAAGCCTGTCCTCATTTTTTTTGAATTCTTGTTTCTTCCTTCTTTTCTGTTTGGTTGTTTCTTTCTTCCTTCTGTTCCACTCCATTTATTTGAGTCCCAGTTTTCCTCCCATCACTATTGGTTCCCTGTACATTTTTCTTCATTTCACTTACTGTAGCCTCCATTTGTTCCTCTAATTAGCGACCAAAATCAACCAATTCTGTGAGCTTCCTAATCACCAGAGCTTTGAACTGTGCTTCTGATAGATTGGCTACCAGTGCTATGAGCTCTGCATCTGATAGGTTGACCACCTCCTCATTGCTCAGATGAATTAGCTCTGGAGCCCCAGCCTGTTCTCCCTTTTGAGCCATCCTTGGTTTTGTTTTGTTTTGTTTTGTTTTGTTTTGTTTTGTTTTGTTTTGTTTTGTTTTTGTCTGGTCACAGCTGTTAAGTAGTAAGGGGCAGAACCTTAGGCATTCACCAGGGTGGGGCAGCCCAGTCACTGGGTTGTGGTGTTGGATGTGCAGGCAGGGTCCAAGAGGGAACAAGGGTGCTTGTTCCATGCTCTTTTGTGGATTCCAGTCCCTTCAGCCTCTTTCCCCTATCAAATTGGGCCCTTCTGGTGCTGATATCTGCATGGGTGGGCCTGCACATGTTCCAGGACCCCGTGGGTCTCTCCAATGAACTCTCCTGTGAGGCTGGGACTCCCTCCCAGTACCTCAGCCCTACAAGTATTTTTAATGGGTGCTTTTAAGCTTCACTTCCTGGAGCTGGGGCCCTGCATTGCGCAGTCTGTCTTACTGCTCATTTTCACCTGGTTTATCTGTGTGTGAATCTGTGTCCGAGGTCTGCCACCTTGTGCACCCTGCTTGGCCTCCTCAAGTTCGACAACACTGCTGCCTGTGCACTTGGAGTGACTGCGTGCCCGGGACCACCACCAGCTTATCATGCCATTATCCGACTCTGCCGCTGACTCCTCTGGCCCCTGACCCCACTCCTCTTACCAGTCTGGGTGAATCGTTGTTGGACTCCTGCACAATTCAATTTTCTCTGTCCTGGTTGGGTTTTCTTTTTTTTTGGTTCTATATTTTTGTTGTCCTTAATCTTGGTTGTGAGAGGAGGCACAGCATGCCCAGCTATGCCTCCATCTTTGTGGGAAGTCTGTTTTTAAGTTTTTTATTACCTTTTTTTTTTTGGTTGTGTGAAGAAGCAAAGTGTATCTTCCTATGCCTCCATCTTGGCTGGAAGTCTAATCCATTTTAAATTTATTTTTGTGTGTGGTATAAGAAGGTAGTCTAGTTTCATTACTTTTCTTGCACCTGCCTGTCCACTTTTCCAAACACCATTTATTGAATACATTATCTTTAGCTTGGTGGTCTGTGCTTGCTCTCTCTGTCAAATATTAATTGACTATAAAGGTGTTTGTTTATTTCTGGGCTCTCTATTCTGTTCCATTGATTTATGTGTCTGTTTTATGCCAGTACCATGCTGTTTTGATTACTATGGCCTTTTACTATAGTTTTGGAATACATAGCATGATTTTTCCAACTTTGCTCTTTGTTCCCAAGATCACTATTATTATTTAAAGTCTTTCATTGGTCCATATAAATTTTTGAAATTTTTGGTCTAATTCTGTGAAATACTTCATTGATACTTTGATAGGAACTACACTGAATCTATAGATTGTTTTGAGTAGTATGGCATTTTAATGATTTAAATTATTCCTTTCTGTGAATTCAATATATGCTTCCATTCATTTATATCTTCTTCAATTTATTTCTTCAGTGTGTTATAATTTTCTGATTGTAGGTTCTTTACATCCTTGATTAAATTTATTCTTAGGTATTTATTTTTTGAAGCAGATGTGAATGAGATTGTCTTCTTAGTTTCCTGTTCTGATAGTTCATTATTGGCATATAAAAATGCAACTGATTTCTGGATATTAATTTTGTATGTTACTGTTTTACTGAATTCATTTATCAGTTCTAGTAATTTCTTGGTGGAATCTTTAGGGATCTCTATGTACAGTATCATATCATCTGCAAATAATGACAGTTTTACTTCTTTTCCAATTCCTATGCTTTTTATTTCTTCTTCTTGTCTAATTGCTACAGCTAGGACTTCCCAGTACTATGTTGAATAAGAAAGGTGAAAGCACCATTTCTCCATACACACAGGAGAAAAACCTGTCTGATTTATGGCAGAACAGAGCAAACGGACATCAGAAACACAGCATATTTGAAAACAGGAGATCGAAAATTGCAGCGGACATTGAAAAACCAGATGGTAAGGAGAGTACTCCAGTGGTGGGGAGACCAGGGTGGGGGCTGAGGCCCCAAGCCTGCGCTCACCACAAGACTCTAGAGAGGAAGCTGGGCCAACTGCTCCCTGCCCAACCAAACAAGGTTTCAGCAGCACCAGGATAAACATGGTTGTTTGAAATCTCACAGAGAGAAGTTAAGGTCTCATAGCCCTGGAAGGACTGCACGTTGGAGCTCACGCGACTGTCGGCACCCGTGCCCCATTGGGGATGGCTGCGCAGGGATCCATCAGTGACAGCGTGCCACTGGGGGACATGTGTGACAATCATTAGGACCCCACACAACACCAGGGACCTGTGTGGCAGTTGCTTGGCACCCTCGCGCCATCGGGGAACTGCGTGGTGATCGATCGTCACCCACATGACAGTGGGCACCCCTGTGTGGAAGGCTGGGAGATCATAAGCACCTGCACGCAACTGGGGTACGTGCACACCGCCACCTCAAAACATACACCTGAGACCCTGTGCAGAGAGGCCCTGGGCATACTTTGAAGAGAGAAGCCCAAGATAACTGAGTGCTGCACAGGGAGAAAAGTGATACCGTCACCCCTCGGACACTGTAGCTAGCAAGACCAGAAAAAAATGGCTTGACAAGATTGATAACAGCAAGAGTTGGAGGGGGTTTTTTTTAATTATTTTTTTTTTCTGAGGCGGACCTCGGGGCCCAAGGGGCCAGCAGGTGTTAAACCGGGACATTTCTCAATGCAGCACAGCAAACAGACAACAGAAACACAGAATATTTGAAAACAGATGATCGAAAATTGCAGTGGACATTGAAAAACTGGACGGTAAGGAGAGTACTCCAGTGGTGCGGAGACCAGGGTGGGGGCTGAGAGACCAGGGCGGGGGCTGGGAAACCAGGCCAGGGCTGGCCGTACTACTCTAGGGAGGGAGCTGGGGCAACCACTCCCTGATCAGCCAAACAGGGTCTCAGCAGCACCGGCATAAACCTGGTTGCTTGAAATCTCACAGAGAGGAGTTAAGATCTCATAGCCCTGGGAGGACTGAGCTTTGGAGCGTGCACTTTTGTCTATGCCCACACGCCATTGTAAACAGCTGCGCAGGGATTGTTCTCACCACCGCACTCTGAGAGACCTGGGGTGCAGTCACTGGGTACCTCTACGGTCTCTCAGCCCAGCGCGGGCACTCGCGCCAGCAGGGAGCAGCAATACGGTCTCCCGGCGCCATCGCGCCATTGAGCCATCAGAGACTTGAGTGGGCTGCTGAGAGATCTTAGATACTGGTGTGAAACCTGCGTAGGGGTCGAGCCATGTTCGTGGGACAGTTGGCACTTGTACAAGGAAGACTCAGGGAACATCGGTGCTTGCGGGCCCGCGACCACAGTTGGCACCTGGGAGCCTGTGCGGAGAGGCCCGGGCTAGCTCTGAGGACAGTAGGCCAGAGAAAACTGAGTGCTGAACAAGGAGAAAAACAATACGGTCACCCCTCGGCCACTGCAGTCATCAAGGCCAGAAAAACCAGCTTGGCAAGATTGATAACACCAAGAATTAGCTAGCGGTTTTTGGTGTTTTTCGGTTTTTCGATTTTTTTTTCTGTTTTTTTTTTCTTTTTCTCTTTTTCATTATTTTGATCTTTTTTACCCCTCAAGTCCTTTTTGCTTCTCATTACTTCTTTCTTGTTTTACTCCTTCTTCCTTTCTTTCTAAGCTTATCTCTTCTTCCTGTCTTTTTTTATTCTACTTTTCTTTATTCTCTTTCCATTTTTTTATTTCCTTTTCCTTCTTTTCTTTTTTCCTTTCCTTCTCTTTCCTCTTTTTAAACACAAACAAATAAGACAAAAACAAAACAAAACAAAGCAAAAAAGCCCTGGAAATGTGGAAAGACCAGAGTTGGACCCGAAGAGGGGGCATTTCAACAGCTGAGACACTGGAAGCAGTGAACACCAAGATACCAGAAGAAGATAGCACCACTGAATTTCACAGGCATTCTACCACAGAAATGCACACCATAAACCCAGGGAACCAGAACAAATCAATTTAAGAAACTGAGGCTAACAAGAAGAGTATCAAAAACAATGGGAAGACAAAGAAACAATCCCCAAATGAAAGAAAAGGAGGAAGCCCCAGAAAGAATGCTAAATGAAATGGAAGCAGCTCAACTATCAGATTTTGAGTTCAAAGCAATGGTTGTCAGGAAGCTCCAAGAGCTCTCAATGAGCTACCAAAAACTACATGGAAGCTACAAGGAACTCACTGAAAACTATATCAACATGAAAAAGGAAATAGAAACTATCAACAAGGGCCAAGAGGAAATGAAAAATACAGTTTCTGAACTGAAGAATGCAGTGGAAGGAATGAAAAGCAGATTGAATGAGCAGAAGATTGGATCAGTGAGTTGGAGGACAAAGTAGAAAAAAACAGCCAGAAGGAGCAAGAAAAGGAAAAGAGGCTTAGAAAAAATGAAGAGGGATTAAGAGAAATGCAAGACAATATGAAATGTAATAATATCCATATAATAGGGATACCAGAGGGAGAAGAAGAAAAGCAAGGGATAGAAAACCTATTTGAAAAAGTAATATTGTAAAACATCCCTAATTTGATAAGAGAAAAAGTCACACAAATCCAAGAAACACAGAGAGTCCCAATCAAGAGGAACCCAAAGAGGCCCACTTCAAGACACAACATAATTAAAATGGCAAAATTCCAAGACAAATAGAGAATCTTAAAGGCAGCAAGGGAGAAAAAGGAAGTAACATACAAGGGAGCCCCGAATAGGTTAGCATCCAACTTCTCAGTGGAAATACTCCAAGCCAGAAGAGAATGGCAAGAAATATTCCACGTAATGAGAACTGAAGGCCTGCAACCAAGACTACTTTACCCAGCAAGGCTTTCAATCAAGATAGAAGGCCAAATAAAGAGCTTCCCAGACAAAAGAAGTCTAAAAGAATACACCTCTACCAAGCCAGCTCTGCAAGAGATACTAAAGGGCCTGCTTTAAGGAAAAGGAGGAAAAGGGAAAGAGAGAGAGAGGAACACAGGTACAAAAATGGCAATGAATAAGTACCTATCAATAATAACCTTAAATGTAAATGGATTAAATGCTCCAATCAAAATGCATAGAGTAGCTGAATGGATAAGAAAGCATGACCCACACATATGCTGTCTACAAGAGACCCACCTCAGGACAAAAGACCTACACAGACTCAAACTGAAGGGCTGGAAACAAATTTTCCAAGCAAATGGACAGGAAAAAAAAAAAAAAAACAGGGTAGCAATACTCATATCACACAAAATAGAGTTCAAAAGAAGAGCCATAAAGAGAGATCCTGAAGGTCACTTCATAATACTCAAGGGAAGAATCCACCAGGAAGACATAAACATTGAAAATATATATGCACCCAACATAGGAGCACCTAAATACATCAAGAAAATCTTTGAAGACTTCAAGAAAGATATGGACAGCAACACAATTATAGTAGGGGATTTTAACTCCCCACTGTCAAAAATGGACAGATCTTCTAAACAAAATATCAACAAAGATATTGTGGCATTGAATGACACCCTAGATGAAATGGACTTAACTGATATATAGAGAACCCTTCATCCCAAAGAAACTAAATACACTTTCTATTCAAATGCACAAGGAACATTCTCAAAGATAGACCACATGATAGGTCATAAAACTAACCTCATCAAATTCAAGAAAATTGAAATCATACCAAGCATCTTCACTGACCACAAGGGACTGAAGCTAGAAACCAACCCCTAGGGGAAAAACGCAAAGTCCTCAAAACCGTGGAGACTGAATAGCATGCTATTAAACAATGAATGGGTCAAGAGTGAATATAGGGAGGAAATCAAAAAGTTTCTGGAAACAAATGAAAATGAATTCACAACAACCCAAAACTTATGGGACACAGCAAAGGCAGTCCTTGGAGGAAAGTTCATACCAATACAGGCCTACCTAAAAAAGATAGAAACATCTCAAACAAACAACTTAACTCTAGGTCTACAAGAACTTGAGGATCAACAGCAAAGGCAGCCCAGAGCAAGTAGGAGGAAGGAAATAACTAAGATCAGAGCAGAATTAAATGACATAGAGACTAAAAGCACAATTCTAAGGATAAATGAATACAGGAGCTAGTTTTTTTAAAAGAAAAACAAAATTTACAAGCCATTAAGCAGGCTCATCAAGAAAAAAAGAGAGAGGACCCAAATAAACACAATCAGAAATGAAAGAGGAGGGATTACAACTGACACCACAGAAATACAAACGATTGTAAGAAATTACTGTGAAGAACTGCATGCCAAGAAATTTGAAAACCTAGGTGAAATGGACAAGTTTCTAGAAAAATATAATCTTCCAAAACTCAATGAAGAAGAAGCAGGAAGCCTGACCCACCAATAACAGCAGATGAAATTGAAGCAGTAATCAAAAAACTCCTGATACACAAAAGCCCAGGACCAGATGGTTTCACAGGAGAATTTTACAGAGCATTTAAGGAAGAGCTAACCCCTATCCTTCACAAAATTTCAAAAAAATCCAAAATGATGGAAGACTACCAAACTCTTTTTATGAAGCCAGCCTCATTCTAATCCCCAAACCAGATAAAGACATAACAAGGAAAGAAAACTTCAGGCCCATATCCCTGATGAACATAAATGCTAAAATCCTCAACAAAATATTGGCAAATCGCATCCAACAATACATTAAAAAAATCATGCATCATGACCAAGTGGGATTCATCCCAGTGATGCAAGAATGGTTCAACATTCACAAATCAGTAAATGTAATACATCACATAAACAAAAGCAAAGATAAAAATCACATGATCATATCAATAGATGCAGAAAAGGCATTTGATAAGGTACAGCACCCGTTAATGATAAAAACACTCAGCAACGTGGGAATTAAGGGAGTATTCCTCAATATAATAAAGGCCATATATGAGAGACCTACAGCCATCATCATACTCAATGGGCAAAAACTAAAATCTTTTCCACTAAGATCAGGAACAAGACAAGGTTGTCCACTTTCACCACTTCCATTCAATATAGAATTGGGAGTATTGGCCACAACAATTAGACAAGAAAAGGAAATAAAAGGCATCCAAATTGGAAAGGAGGAAACAAAACTATCATCATTTGCAGATGACATGATAGTGTACATAGAAAATCCTATACACTCGGCCTAAAAGCTGCTCGACCTAGTAAATTAATTTGGCCAAACAACAGGATACAAAGTCAATATCCAAAAATCAAAGGCATTTGTGTATACAAACAATGAAACAGCAGAAGCAGAAATCAAGAAAAAAATCCCATTCAATATAGCAAAAAGAAAAATAAAATATTTAGGAATAAATCTACCCAAAGACATAAAGGACCTGTATGTAGAAAACTACACAACATTGAAGAAAGAAATCAAGGAAGACACAAACAAATGGAAACATATACCGTGTTCATGGATCGGAAGAATTAACATCATCAAAATGTCAATACTACTCAAAGCAATTTACAAATTCAATGCAATACCTATTAAATTACCAATGGCATATTTCATAGACATAGAACAAACACTTCAAAAATTTATATGGAGCCATAAACAACCTCCAATAGCTGCAGCAATTTTGAGAAAGAAGAGCCAAGTAGGAGGGATCACAATACCTGACACCGAACTGTATTACAAGGCCACTGTAATCAAAACAGCTTTGTACAGCCACAAAAACAGACACATGGACCAGTGGAATAGAATAGAGAGCCCAGAAGTAAACCCATTTCTCTTTGGTCAATTAATATTTGACAAAGGAGGCAGCAACATAAAATGGAGTAAAAGTAGCCTCTTCAACAAGTGGTGTTGGGAGAACTGGACAGCTACATGCAAGAAAATGAAACTCGATCACCAACTTACACCATACACAAAAATAAATTCAAGGTGGATAAAAGATTTAAATATAAGCCCTGACACCATTAAAGTCCTAGAGGAGAACATAGGCAGGAAAATCTCAGACATTTCACACAGCAACATTTTTACTGATATGTTCCCTAAAGCAATGGTCATAAAGGAAAGAATAAAGAAATGGGATCTCATCAAAATAAAAGCTTCTGCACATCTAAAGAAAACAGTATTAAAATAAAAAGAGAACCAACTGTATGAGAAAACATATTTGCCAATGGTACCTCAGACAAGGGTTTAATCTCCAAAATATATAAAGAACTTACATGTCTCCACTCTAAGAAAATAAGCAACCCAATTAAAAAATGGGCAAAGGACTTGAACAGACACTTCTCCAAGGAGGACATACAGAGGATCCAGAGACACATGAAAAGATACTCGATATCGCTAGCTATCAGAGAGATGCAAATTAAAACCACAATGAGATACCACCTCACACTAGTCAGAATGGCCATCATAAACAAAGCAACAAACAACAAGTGTTGGAGAGGTTGTGGAGAAAAGGGGACCCTAGTACACTGTTGGTGAGACTGCAGACTGGTACAACCACTATGGAAAGCAGTATGGAATTTTCTAAGAAAACTAAAAATGGACCTACCTTTTGACCCAGCCATTCCACTGCTGGGATTATACCCTAGAAACCCTGAAACATCAATCCAAAAGAACCTATGCATCCCAATGTTCATAGCAACACAATTTACAATAGCCAAGTTTTGGAAGCAACCCAGGTGCCCATCAGTAAATGAATGGATCAAAAAACTATGGTACATTTACACAATGGAATTCTATGCAGCAGAAAGAAAGGAGCTCCTACCCTTTGCCACAGCATGGATGGAACTGGAGAGCATTATGCTAAGCGAAATAAGCCAGGAGGTGAAAGACAAATACCATATGATCTCACCTTTAACAGGAACCTAATCAACAGAACAAACAAACAAGCATATATAACCAAAGACACTGAAATTGAGAACAAGAGAGGACAGGGATAGGAATATCCAGGGAAAAGGGGAAGGGATTATAGGAACAAGTATGAAAGACACATGGACAAAAGCTGGGGGGCTGGAAATGGGAGGGAGCTGAGGAGGGCTGGGGCGGTGGGATGGGATGGGAGTAGAAAACAGAAAACTGTATAAGAACAACAATTAAAATAAATTTAAGAAAAAATAATGACAAAAAATAAAAATTATTTTTTCGTTATTTTATCTTTTTTACACCTCATCTCCTTTTTCTTCTTGTTACTTCTTTCTTGTTTTATTCCTTCTTCCTTTCTTTCCAATCTTATCTCTTCTTCCTTCCTCTTTTTTCTTTTCTTTTCTTTCTTCTTTTCTTTCTACTCTTTTCATTTTTTTCTTCTTCTTTTCTCTTTTTAAATACCCATGAGTGAGACTATCAAAACAAAACAAAAGAAAAAACCCTGGAACTGTGAGAAAACCAAAGTTTGTCCCAAAGAGCAGGCATTTCAAAAGCTGAGACAGTGGAGGCTGTAAACACCAGCATACCTGAAGGAGACAGCACCACTGAATTTCACAGGTACTCTACCACAGAAGATCACAACATAAAACCAGGGATCCAGAACAAATCAATTTAAGAAACTGAGGCTAACAAGAAGAGCCTCAGAAACAATGGGAAGACAAAGAAATAATCCCCAAATGAAAGGAAAGGAGGAAGACCCAGAAAGAATGCTAAATGAAATAGAGGCATCTCAACTATCAGATTTTGAGTTCAAAGCAATGGTTGTCAGGAAGCTCCATGAGATCTCAAAGAGCTACTAGAAACTACAGGGAAGATACAATGAACTCACTGCAAACTATATGAACATGAAAAAGGAAATAGAAACTATCAACAAGGGCCAAGAGGAAATGAAAAATACAGTTTCTGAACTGAAGAATGCAGTGGAAGGAATGAAAAGCAGAATTGAATGAGCAGAAGATCGGATCAGCAAATTGGAGGACCAAGTAGAAAAAAACACCCAGAAAGAGCAAGAAAAGGAAAAGAGGCTTAGAAAAAATGAAGAGGGATTAAGAGAAATGCAAGACAATATGAAATGTAATAATATCTGTGTAATAGGGATACCAGAAGGAGAAGAGAAAGAGCAAGGGATAGAAAACCTATTTGAAAAAGTAATGAAGGAAAACTTCCCTAATTTGATGAGAGAAAAACTCACACAAATCCAGGAAACACAGAGAGTCCCAATCAAGAGGAACCCAAAGAGACCCATTTCAAGACATATCATAATTAAAATGGCAAAATTCCAAGACAAAGAGAGAATTTTAAAAGCAACAAGGGAGAATAAGGAAGTAACATACAAGGGAGCCCTGATAAGGTTAGCAGCTGACTTCTCAATGGAAATGCTCCAAGCCAAAAGAGAATGAAAAGAAATATTCCAAATAATGAGAACAAAGGCCTGAAACCAAGACTACTTTACCCAGCAAGGCTTTCAATCAAGATAGAAGGCCAAATAAAGAGCTTCCCAGACAAAAGAAGTCTAAAAGAATACACTTATACCAAACCAGTTCTGCAAGAGATACTAAATGGCCTGCTTTAAGGAAAGGAAGGAAAAGAGAGAGCGAAGGAGGAACACAGGTATGAAAATGGCAATGAATCAGTACCTATCAATAATAACCTTAAACGTAAATGGATTAAATGCTCCAATCAAAAGGCATAGAGTAGCTGAATAGATAAGAAAGCCTGACCCACACATATGCTGTCTACAGGAGACCCACCTCAGGACAAAAGACCTACAAAGACTCAAAGTGAAGGGCTGGAAACAAATTTTCCAAGCAAATGGACAGGAAAAAAAGCCGGGGTAGCAATACTCATATCAGACAAAATAGGCTTCAAAAGAAGAGCCATAAAGAGAGATCCTGAAGGTCACTTCATAATACTCAAGGGAAGAATCCACCAGGAAGACATAAACATTGAAAATATATATGCACCCAACATAGGAGCACCTAAATACACCAAGAAAATCTTAGAGGACTTCAAGAAAGATATTGACAGCAACACAATTACAGTAGGGGATTTTAACACCCCACTGTCAAAAATGGACAGATCCTCCAAACAAAATATCAACAAAGATATTGTGGCATTGTACTATACTCTAGATGAAATGGACTTAACTGATATATATAGACCCCTTCATCCCAAAGAAACTAAATGCACATTCTTTTCAAATGCACATGGAACATTTTCAAAGATAGACCTCATGATAGGACACAAAACTAGCCTCAACAAATTCAAGAAAATTGAAATCATACCAAGCATTTTCCCCAACCACAAGGAACTGAAACTAGAAACCAACACCAAGGGGAAAAGCCCAAAGTCCTCAAAATCTTAGAGATTGAATAGCATGCTATTTATACAATGAATGGGTCAAGAATGAAATTAAGAAGGAAATCAAAAAGTTTCTGGAAACAAATGAAAATGAACTCACAACCACCCAAAACTTATGGGACACAGCAAAGGCAATCCTCAGAGGGAAGTTCATAGCAATACAGGCCTACCTAAAAAAGATAGAAACATCTCAAACAAACAAGTTAACCCTACGCCTACAGGAACTTGAGGAACAACAACAAAGGCAGCCCAGAGCAAGTAGAAGGAAGGAAATAACCAAGATTAGAACTGAATTAAATGACATAGAGACTAAAAGCATAATTGTAAGGATCAATGAAACCAGGAGCTGGTTCTTTGAAAAGATAAACAAAACTGAGAACCCTTTAAGCAGGCTCATCAAGAAAAAAAAGAGACAAGACTCAAATAAACACAATCAGAAATCAAAGAGGAGAGGTTACAACTGACACCACAGAAATACAAACGATTGTAAGAAATTACTGTGAAGAACTGTATGCCAAGAAATCTTGAAAACCTAGGTGAAATGAAAAAGTTTCTAGAAAAATATAATCTTCTAAAACTCAATGAAGAAGAAGCAGGAAGCCTGACCCACCAATAACAGCAGATGAAATTGAAGCAGTAATCAAAAACTCCCGACACACAAAAGCCCAGGACCAGATGGTTTCACAGGGGAATTTTACAGAGCATTTAAGGAAGAGCTAACCCCTATCCTTCACAAACTTTTCAAAAAATATCCAAAATGATGGAAGACTCCTAAACTCTTTTTATGAAGCCAGCATCATCCTAATCCCAAAACCAGGTAAAGACATAACAACGAAAGAAAACTTCAGGCCCATATTGCTGATGAACATAGACACCAAAATTCTCAACAAAATATTGGTAAACTGCATCCAACAATACATTAAAAAGATCATACACCATGGCCAAGTGGGATTCATCCCAGGGATGCAAGGATGGTTCAACATTCACAAATCAGTAAATGTAATACATCTCATAAACAAAAGCAAAGATAAAAATCACATGATCATATCAATGGTCGCAGAAAAGGCATTTGATAAGGTACAGCACCCGTTAATGATAAAAACACTCAGCAAAGTGGGAATAGAGGGAGGATTCCTCAACATAATAAAAGCCATATATGAGACACCTACAGCCAACATCATACTCAATGAGCAAAAACTAAAATCTTTTCCACTAAGATTAGGAACAAGACAAGGTTATCCACTTTCACCACTTCCATTCAATATAGTATTGGAAGTCTTAGCCACAGTGATTAGACAAGAAAAAAAAATAAAAGGCATCCCAATTGGAAAGGGAGAAACAAAACTATCATTGTTTGCAGATGACATATAGTGTACATAGAAAATCCTATAGACTTGGCCAAAAAGCCGCTTGAACTAATAAATGAATTTGGCCAAACAGCCAGATACAAAGTCAATATCCAGAAATCAAAGGCATTTTTGTATACCAACAATGAAACAGCAGAAGCAGAAGTCAAGGAAAAAATCCCATTCAATGCAGCAAAAAGAAAACTAGAATACCTAGGAATAAACCTAACCAAGGAGGTAAAAGACCTATATGCAGAAAACTACACAACACTGAAGAAAGAAATCAAGGAAGACACAAATACATGGAAACATATCTGTGTTCCTGGATCGGAAGAATTAACATCATCAAAATATCCATACTACCCAAAGTAATTTACAGATTCAATGCAATACCTATTAAAGTACCAATGGCATATTTCACAGACATAAAACAAACACTTCAATAATTAAATGGAACCATAAACGACCTCGAATAGCTGCAGCAATTTTGAGAAAGAAGGGCCAAGTAGGAGGGATCACAATACCTGACACCAAACTGTATTACAAGGCCACTGTAATCAAAACAGCCTGGTGCTGGCACAAAACAGGCACATGGACCAGTGGAATAGAACAGAGAGCCCAGAAATAAACCCATGTCTCTACGGTCAATTAATATTTGACAAGGGGGGCAGCAACATGAAATGGAGTAAAAGTAGCCTCTTCAACAAGTGGTGTTGGGAGAACTGGACAGCTACGTGCAAAAAATAAAAAAAGAAAGAAATTCAAACACCAACTTACACCATATACAAAAATAAATTCAAGGTGGATAAAAGATTTAAATATAAGCCCTGACACCATTAAAGTCCTAGAGGAGAACACAGGCAGGAAAATCTCAGACATTTCACACAGCAACATTTTTACTGATATGTCCCCTAAAGTAATGGTCATAAAGGAAAGAATAAACATATGAGATCTCATGAAAATAAAAAGTCTTCTGAGCATCTAAAGAAAACAGTATTAAAATAGAAAGAGAACATAGTGTATGGGAAAACATATTTGTCAATGATACATCAGACAAGGGTTTAATCTCCAAAATATCTAAAGAACTTACATGTCTCCACTCAAAGAAGATAAGCAACCCAATTAAAAAATGGGCAAAGGACTTGAACAGACACTTCTCCAGGGAGGACATACAGAGTATCCAGAGACCCATGAAAAGATGCTCAATATCTCTAGCTATCAGAGAGATGCAAATTAAAACCACTTCACATCAGTGAGAATGGCCATCATAAACAAAGGAACAAAAAACAAGTGTTGGAGAGGTTGTGGAGAAAAGGGGACCCTAGTGCACTGTTGGTGGGATTGCAGACTGGTACAACCACTATGAAGAGCAGTATGGAATTTTCTAAGAAAACTAAAAATGGACCTACCTTTTGATCCAACAATTCCACTGCTAGGATTATATCCTGGAAACCGTGAAACACCAATCCAAAAGAACCTATGCACCCCAATGTTCATAGCAGCACAATTAACAATAGCCAAGTGTTGGAAGCAACCCAGGTGCCCATCAGTAAATGAATGGATCAAGAAAGTATGGTACATTTACACAATGGAATTCTATGCAGCAGAAAGAAAGAAGGAGCTCCTACCATTCGTGACAGCATGGATGGAACTGGAGAGCATTATGCTAAGCGAAATAAGCCAGGAGGTGAAAGACAAATACTGTATGATCTCACCTTTAACAGGAACCTAATCAACAAAACAAACAAACAAGCATAATATAACCAAAATCACTGAAATTGAGAACAGGCTGACAGTCACCAGCGGGGAGAGGGGAGGGAATTCCAGGGAAAAAGGGGAAGGGTTTAGAGCAACAAGTATAAAAGACACATTGACAAAAACTAGGGGGTGGAAATGGGAGGGAAGTGGGGAGGGTTGGGGTGATGGCATAGGATGGGAGTAGAAGACAGAAAACTGTACAAGAACAACAATTAAAATAAAATTAAAAAGAAAAAAGAAAAGTGAAAGCAGACACCTTGCCTAGTCACCAATTTTAAAGGGAATACTTGTAGTTTTTGCCTGTTGATTATGATGTTTTCATTGGGTATGTCATATATGGTCTTTATTATATTTAAGTATGTTCCTTTATTCCCACTTTGCTGAGTGTTTTTATCACAAATCAGTGCCGGACTTTATCAAACTCTTTTTCTATATCTTAATATTATTGGGTGGTTTTTATGCTTCTTTTTCTTTATGTGGTGTATCATAATTGTTCATTTGTGAATGTTGTACCCACCTTGCATTCCTGGAATAAATCCCACTTGATCATAGTATATGATCTTTTTTGATGCATTACCATATTAGGTTTGCTAGTATATTGCTGAGGACTTTAGCATCTGTGCTTATCAGGGATATCGGCCTATTAGCAAGAATGTCCAAAATTTGGTGTCTCTGCATTACACAGGAAGAAGAGTTGTCTTGGGCCACACATTAAATGCATTGAGACACATTATCACAAAAAATATTTCATAATGTTTTAAGTAGATTTACGATTTTGTGTTGGGCTGCATTTACAGCCATCCTGGGCTGCATGTGGCCTGCAGGCCACAGGTTGGACACCAGTGGATAATTTTCTTTTTTATAGTGTCCTCATTTGTTTTGGAAGTGTTAATAGCTACAAAATGTTTCAGAGAGGGTTTGACAGGTAGGAAGCCCAACACAAATATATTCATGCATTATGATTTTAATGGAGGCATGTTGATAACACTCCTGCAAACTGACTTTAAAATTTCAGTTTTATATTTGAAAATAAAAAACAACCTCTTCTCACCCCAACACATACACTAAGAATCACTATGGTATCCAAATTATGATGGTTGTTAATCTGATTAACAACCATCATAATAAGTGCTATTAATTGGTCATCTTGTCTATGCTGATGCTTTACAAATATATTTTGTTTTACATTTCCAAATATGAAGCAGGTGTTCTTGTTCTAGAAATGAGGCTTTAATAATCTCTCTAGAAGTGAACACCAATCAAGAGAAAGAGAAAAGCCTTAATCAAATTGGATTAAGCAGAAAAGAGAAGTAGTGGCTCATATGCCTAAAAATTCCAAGTTATCCTGATTCAACTACCAGCTGGATTTAGGGGTTCAAATGACTGATGTATAGTCATGTGACATTTGGGTCAATGACATACCACATATATGTTGGTGGTCCCAAAAGATTAAGAGCTAAAGTTCTTATAAGAAAAAATATGTGGTTCAGGAAGAATTTCTTTCTCTGGTGGGAGCCATATCTGCGGGGCTTGGCAATAGATTCTCTCTCATTCACAACATCTTAATTTTCAGTGCACAGTTTACATCCCAATGAGGTAGCAACTGATGTGTTTTAGCACAGATGTTTTAGCCTGTCCCCTCAGTGCTACATATTCAGAGGGCACTATAGCCCTCCTGGATCTAGTCTGATGGTCTCCAGAGAATTATCACTGTAAAGTCTTTTGAGGACCAAAAATCCTGTACAAAGACACAGGTACACAGGAGCTATTTTAACAAATATTAAATGGCACTGTCACTTTAGTAAAGCTTTCTGTGGCAGTATGTATGGATCTAAGCTGTCTCTTTACTTTAGAAATATTTCCAGATTGCATAAATAAGGTTTATTTCTTCCATCATTTCGATGCCAGAGAGAATCCTCTGTGTTAGACAGAGTCAATGGAACCAACAACAAATTTCCAAAGTCAAAATATCAAATCCTCTGTTCTACAAACTATTCATGTTCAACACCCTCTTTTCTTTTTATGAATACCACAAAATTCCTTAATCTGACCATTTCTCAAATGCTCTAGACAACACCACATTGGGAAGACAGATGACAATTCCCTGTTTCTTTACCCCTCCTTCTTGATTTTTATTCCTACTGATTGTCAGGCTGCATTTCATGCTCTTCTGACAGTTACTGTTATGGTGATCTCTGCCTTACCCAGTGAATTGCTCCTTAATATATCCAGTCAGTCTAGCTCATATTCCTGTTCATGAAACAGCATGGACAGTTTCTGTTTCTGATCCTGTAGGAAGAGCAGGGGGAGGGCTTGTGGAGCAGACAGTATTTGTAAAGTCTACAGTAGTGTACAGTAATATCCTAGGCCTTCACATTAACTTACCACTCACTCATTGACTCACCCAGAGCAACTTCTCAGTCCTGAAAATTCTACTCATGGTAAGTTTTCTATACAGGTGTACCATTTTTATCATTTATATTTTTCATGTACCATCTGTATGTTTGATATGTTTAGATATTTACTATTTTATGAAAATTGCCTAAAATGTCCACCACGGTAACATGCTGTACAGGCTTACAATCTAGGGGCAATAGGTTATACTACATAGCTTAGGTGTGTGGTGTGTAGTAGTCTGTTGCATCTAGGTTTGTATAAGTGTGCTTTATGATGTCTGCACAGTGATGAAACCCAATGAATTTCTCAGAAAACATCACCATCATTAAGCAATGTGTGACTGCATTTATTCTGGATTACATGGTCTCTCTCATTCTCTCTTGTTCTCACTTCTTCCACTTCCCTCCTTCTTGGGCTCTCATCTCTCAGTGTTAGCCTCACTCTCAACTAAGCCCTCCATAAGGTGAGCCCCAACAGATCAATGCTAACACCATCTTCATGCCTAACAACTCCAACATCTTCTTCATAGTTCAAGTAAAAGTTCTGGAACGGAGTCTCATTAAGCTAAGCTGAATCACATGCCTGTCAAAAACCATCACTCTAGCCAAGGGTAGAGAACATGCTAATACCTGGGCAAGTGCCCCTCTCAGAGCACTGGAAGGGCAGATATTTGAGAAATTATGACTTCACTCCCCAAAGGAAAATCAAAGAACTGTTAGTAAATGAAGGGAAGTAAATGCTAAGGTTTTTAAAATCAATTGCTCACCAATGTTACTGCTGCCTAAAAAGCCACTGGCCTAGAATTGAGACTATCTGGGTCTCTTTTTCTCAGTATTACCAAGTTATGTTGAGTTTGTAAAGCTTATCAATCTCTCTTGGCTTTATTTTCCTCACCTAATTGGAGAAGGAACAAGTTTAAAGCTCTAAGTTTCCTCTAATCAGTAAAGTTCAAAGATTTCTATGTCATATATCTTGTCAACCCAACTTGGATGTGACTACGAAAATGTGATTTTTTTAAATTCATGAAAAGAGAGAACCTAAAATGGACCTGGGAATCACAGAGCCAGAAAAGTAGGAAGTTATAGAGATAAATTAGTAAGAAGAATAATGGTAAGAAGTGGCAACATGTTTATACTCAGTAGATGACTGCTAAGCAAAAGCTATGGACACTATGTAGCAGTATAAAGAAAAGCTAGAGGACATCAGGAAAAAGATGGGTTTGTTGAGAAAAACTTCTGGCAGAAAGTGATGTTTGAGCTGAGTCTTGAAGGAAAAGTTGGGGGCTGCCATGTAAGTGGATATGAAAAAGCATTTTTGGCAAAGGAAATGGCATGATCCATGAGGTGTGGAGGTGTATAGGATGACTAGAATTAGATGCCTGTGGGATCCAGGGGCTGGGGAGAGACTGAGCTGGAAAGGTAGGCTAAGGGAAAACTGTAGAAGACCTAGCCTGTCATTTGGGGAAGCTCGGGCTATATTCTGTAATGGAGGGTGAGAAGGCAGGAAGGAGGAAAGACAGCAGGTAACAGGCAAGAGGTCATGTCAATTACTTGGCATAAAGTGTCCAATATAATCTTCACCATTGTCCTGTTGAAATATTTACTATCCTCATTTTGCAGATGAGAAAACTGAGGCTGGGATAGAATTGGTTAATATGCCTAATCACTGGTGTCCTAGATGTGTGTTGATGGAGTTGGAGCCCTTGCCAGACTATCTGCTGAATTCAAAGCCAGTATTTTTTCCAGTCTGCCCTTTATCAATAGTACCTTGCATCTCAGAGGAGTCCTGAAGGGTTTGAATTTAGCTCTCTGCAAACAGAAATTTGAATGTGATTGACTGAAACATCAGCTCTCTTCTTAGTGTCCCCATAATATTCCAATGTTTTTAGCAGTTAATTATGGCATTCTTCTCCAATCAGACCAATAGGAACTATTTTTAACTCATAATAACGTGATGTTTGTGAAACTTGGTTAGTAACTAAGAGAGGAACCCTTGGCAATTTTACAAAGTGTCTAACTGCTTACTTCTGCAAACAAGTCACTGAGTGAGGTTTCTAGAAAGAAGGCAGCTGTCTCAGAAAACAAGTATAACTCCAAATATAGAAATATATTTAAATCAACTAACTTTTGTAATTGGACCAATGGACATAAGCCACCATGTAAACTTGATGCAAAACATTAGAGAAAAATTTTTCCAACTCTTTGTCAAGCATACAATTGCTTAGATTGCCTAAGAATTAGAAGATTTAAATTTAGACTTAAGAATTAAGGATGAAAATCCTATCATAGCCCTGAACATAATACAGATTATCAGTTTTGAAAATTAGCCCAACAACTCATTTCTTGTTTTCCTTTCATTAAAAATTAAAATTTGGAGAAAAAAATAAAGGTAATTCATTTTTCCTTTCACAATGTCATCTTGTCACCTTCATTATGCACTGCCAGGTTGTGGAAATACACAGGTTCAGGAAATATCACTCTTTTCCATCTTTACCATTTCAAAAGGCACAGTCAACAGAGCCTGTCTGAAGTCATTCTTTTCAAAGAGAGCCCTCCACTTAAGGGGGTGATTCTGTTTTTCTCAAAAGAATTGCAATTATCACCACAGTAAAACTTGATTTCCTAGCTCCAACTATGTCATTTTGAAATTGCTGTTCAATTTGAAACATTTTATGAAACCACTGCAAAGTTTGCAATATAGTGAAAGTATAAGAACCTATAAAGAATTATGTAATCACTATGTCTTGTATACAAAGTGTTGGTTTTGGATTGCTAACAAATGTTCAAACTCCCTTAGGAGAAAAAAAGAAAAAGAAAAACAAATCATGAGGCCAAGAGGATGAGTGTATTGAGTGTCAGCATTTATGTTCAAGCAGCATGGATTGGCTCCAGCCTGGGGTTAACTTAGAATTAAAATGGAACTGGTGGTCTTGCCTTGGCAGACAAGAGGTTATAACAAATCTATGACCACATACATACAGACACCATGGTCGCCAGCTAAACCACACACATGTGGCACACTCAGAAAGCTTCAGTGAGGCAGTTACCAACAAAACTGGAATCCTTTTCTTCCCCTCTCTAGAAGACAGAGAAAACATAATGTCTTTACACAGCAGTTAAAGGAACCTACATTGTAGAGCTAACAGATCAGGTGGTCTTCTACCCAGAATTTAAATTAACATTGTTAATAGCTGGAGAGAGTTCATACTTCAATAGCAAACTAGCTTCCACCAACTAGTCACTTATTGCCTACCAAAGCAATAGTGAGTTTCAAAAAACAATGCACTATCTTCCTGGATGTTTACAATGAAAACCTCTCTACTTTTCTTGAATCTAATGAATGAGCATCTGTTTAGGGAAGTCAGACTCATTGGCCACCCTTCAAGTAATCAAGATTTAAGACTCCACTAATTAAAGACTCAAAGAGGCAAGCCACATGTCAACATTGGTGGATTGCTGAGCAGTTCCCAGAAAACAGGAAGAGAAGAAGGAAGTTCCACTCTGAATGAGAGGCCATGGTGACAGGTGGACAGGTGGACACAAGACCCATCATGATGGGCTGCCCACATGTTCACATGGTGGGTCTCAGTTTATAGTGGGCTTGAGAATTAATACTTGAATCCACTGAACAAACATCTGTAACATGGAGAAGAAAGTGAGCTCCAAGTTCTCGATAAAGCTGATGGGATATCACACCTTACCAAGATAAGGATGAGGGACTTATGAAATGTTTGGAGCATGGTTTCACCTGTGTTGTTCTGCCAAAATTCTGTAGGGTTTAAATGGCTTCCCCTGAAGGGTAATGTAATGTATTAGTTATCTATTGGTACATAACAAACCGATGTAGTGCCCTAAAACAGCAACCTAAATTATTACTTAAAAGAGTATGGGTCATCTGGGCAGTCTGGCTGGTCTGGGCCAAGCTCAGCTGATCTTCGTGTGCTCCTTCAAGGAGAGTCACTTGGTGGCTTGCTGGCTAGAACTGCCTCAGTCTATAGCTGATGGTTGGATAGTTGTAAGCTGGGGCAACAGAAGTTATTGGGCCATGTGACACCCATCCTCCCCCAAATTAGACTTGAGTAGGGCTCATGGTGCTATCAGTGTTCCAAGAGAGTGTGCAAAAGCATGCAAAGCCCCTCGAGGCCCAGGCTTCACTTTTGCCACATGTACTTGGCCAAATTCACAAAGCCACGGGCAGAGAAGTAGACTCTACTTCTTGGTGGGAGTTGCTGCAAAGTTTCATTACAAGGGATGAGTTACAGAAAAGAGAAGACTTGGAGCCTTTATGCAATCTACCGCATCCATGTAGTCAGTGGCAATGTCAGGAGCAAATATTCCTATTTCAAATTTCCACTCTTTATGCTACACCACAGTAAGTTACACAAACTCTCACTCATATTTTATCTAATAGACATCAAGGTAAATTGAGAATGGGGGCTTTTGAATCATACTCTCTGACTTATGCACAAGCTTCCAGCATTTCATTGTGGTATGATTTTGTGAATATCACTTAATCAATCAGTCTGTGACCTGTGTTTCCTCATTTATAAAATGAAGTTAATAATAGAGCCCAAATCATCAAGCTGTTGTAAAGACTAAATAATATACATCAAGCATTGAAAAAGAGACTGACACTTTAAAGTGGTCAAAAAATATCATAATCATCACCATCATTATCATTGATATTAACAAAATAAACTACTAATCTATGTTTTTCCTCTTGTTCATACCCTTTCTCTATTACAAAGTCCTAGAACAGATATTCTTGTTCAACTTCCAGTTGATCCTTTTGTTTGCCCTGTATCTCTCCCACATCAGTGGAAGTTAGGCCAGTCTTCTCTTACCATGACAATTCTGGACCAAGAAGTTTGTACACTTAAGTTCCCAAGTAAATTTTTAGGCCAGGCAGCTGCCTGCCAGGAGCTTCCTGCTACTTCTTGTAGCCTGAACTCTAAGAGTCTGTTTTTTGCCTTGTTAAACTGTGGTAGAGGCTGGAAATCCTCAGGCCTGGAAGCTATACTGGGACCAAGACATTTGTGGCCTACACTGGCTTGGGTATCTGTCCATCTTTGCTACCACTAAGAAAATGTGTGTCTATTTACAAACAGTTAAGGGTGGTAGGTCTTGTACAAGTAAAAACTCCAAGAATTCATGATTTAGGTAAAGATTACTATATACATTCTGTTATGGGGGGCAACGATAATCAGGAAGCCATTCCTTGTGTAGATTTTTCCAGAATAACCTTATCTTAAAATAATAAACACAACCTCTAATACAGTAGGTACACAAACAAAGTGTTCTTTATCTTTTGCTCTTTTCTAGGACAATTGTTATGAAAAACAATCTCATAAACACAAATATCCGCATTGATGTATATACTAATACATTTATGTCTACTACTAATCTATTTTTTCTCTTTAGTTAAAATTCTTTTTCTCCTAATTTTCTTAGTTCAAAGGGAACTTACACATCATTCCAGACCCTTGCTACTCAAAGTGTCATCCACTGACCAGTAGTACCAACTTCATAGACCTACCCCAGACCTATGGAATCAGGATCTACATTTTTAACAAGCTCTCTGATTCTGATGAACTTTAAACTTTGAAAAAGAATGAGGGAGGCCAGCACTTCTCACACATCAAAAACCTACATGATCACCTACAACATTTGTTGAAACAGACTTGTGGACCATATCCCTAGAGATTCAGATTTAGCCGATCTGGGGAGAGGCCCAGACTCTGCATTCCTAACAAGCTTCCAGATGCTGTCAGTCCAGTAACCACACCCTTAGGAGTGAGGACCCATACTAAACTGCACAGTACAAGGGGAGGCCCAAAAATACCTGAATTTATTTATAAAATATTGTGTATTTATTCTTACATGTTTAAACTTCAAGCCACATTCAAAGTACTCTCCATTTGGTGCTATACACCTATTGAGACTTTTTTCTACTGCTCAAAACAGTTTTTGAACTCCGATTTTGATACCTTTCACTGTTTTTTGATGTTTTATTGTTCTTTTGTACATTCTTTTTAAAAATATTCTATTGATTACACTGTTACAATTGTCCCATATTTTCTCCTCTTAATTCCCCTTCATCCTGTACCTCCCCTCCCACCATCATTCCTCCACCTTAGTTCATGTCCATGTGTCATACAAATAAGTTCTTTGGCTTCTCCCCTGTCTATTTTGTACCTACCGTTTATACTTCTTAGTCCCTATACCTTTTCCCCCATTATCCCCCTCCCCCTCCCTGCTGATAACCCTCCATGTGATCTCTATTTCTGTGAATCTGTTCCTGTTCTATTGTTTGCTTAGTTAGTTTTGTTTGTTTGTTTGTTTAGGTTCGGTTGTTGACAGTGGTGAGTTTATTGTCATTTTATGGTTCATATTTTCAATCTTCTTCTTTTTCTTAAATAAGTCCCTTTAACATTTCTTACAATAAGGACTTGGTGATGATGAACTCTTTAACTTGACCTTATCCGGGAAGCACTTTATCCGCCCTTCCATTTTAAATGATAGCTTTGCTGTATAGAGTAATCTTGAACGCAGGTCCTGCCTTTCATGACTTTGAATACTTCTTTCCTGTCTCTTCTTGCTTGTAAGTTTTCTTTTGAGATATCAGCTCATAGTCTTATGGAAACTCCCTTGTAGGTAACTCTCTCCTTTTCTATTGCTGTGTTTAAGATTCTCTCTTCTTATCTTTAATCTTGGGTAATGTAATTATGAAGTGCCTTTGAGTGTGCTTCCTTGGGTCCAACTTCTTTGGGACTCTATGGGTTCCTTGGACTTCTTTGAAGTCTACTTCCTTTGTCAGATTGGGGAAGGTCTCCATTATTTTTTCAAATAAGTTTTCAAAATTCTTGATGTTCCTCTTCTCCTGCTGGCACCCCTATAATTTGGATATTGGGATGTCTAAACTTATCTCAGAGATTCCTAAGCCTCTCCTCATTTTTTTGAATTCTTGTTTTTCATTCTGTTGTGGTTGAATGTTTATTTCACCCTTCTGCTCCAAACTGTTGATTTGAGCCTTGGTTTCCTTCCCTTCACTGTTGGTTCTGTGTATATTTTCCTTTATTTCACTTGTCATAGCTGTCACTTTTTTCTCTACTTTGCGACCATACTCAACCATTTCTGTGAGCATCCTGATTACCAGTGTTTTGAACTGTGCATCTGGTAGGTTGGCTCTCTCTTGGTCACTTAGTTGTATTTTTTCTGGAGCTTTGAACTGTTCTTTCATTTGGACCATTTTTTTTGTCTCCACACAGCTTTTATGTAAAAGGGGTGGAGCCTTAGGTATTTTCAGGGCAGGGCAACCCACATTGCTGCATTGTAGCACTGTATGTGGGGAAGGGGTCTGAGAGGGAACAATGCCACTTGCTTTCCCAAGGTTTAGATTTCAGTCACTTGCCCTGTTACCCACAAGCAAATTGGGTCCTTCTGGTGATTCCCAGATGGGTGGCTTTGCGTATATTCTAGGACCCTGTGGCTCTCTCCAGTGAACTTTCCTATGAGGCTGGAAGTTTCTCCCACTGCCGCAACCCCCACAGGTTTTTTCAGTGAGAGGTTTTGAGGCTTTATTTTCCCGTGCTGGAACCCTGGGTTGTGTGGTATATCTTGCTCCCCAGTTGTTCCTCACAGTTTATCTGTATGCAAATGTGGGACCACCCACTCCACCAGCAGCCCCCTTGCCTGCCCTGGTCCTCCAGTCGCCACCTTGCTCAGAGTCCTCTTCACCCTGGCTGCCTGTCTCCGCCCCTCCTACTGGTCTGGATGAATATTTCTTCTTTAATTCCTTGGTTGTTGGATTTCTATACAGTTCTATTTTCTGGAAGTTCTGGATATTTTTTTTTGTTTTTTAAACTTGTTGTTGTCCCTTTTTTGGTTGTGCAGAGGCACAGTGTAGCTACCTATGCCTCCATCTTGGCCAGAAGTCTTGATGCTCTTTTTTGTTTCACCTCTTCTACACTGGCAAATGTTTCCCTTTGAGGACCTCTTTTCATCTGGGGGAGCAAACAAAAAAAAAAAAAAACATCACTTGGAGTGAAATCAGGTAAATAGGGAGGTCGAGGCACAAGGGTCATGCCATTTTTGGTCAAACATTGCTGAAAACTCAGCACAGTATGGGCAGGTGTGCTCATAAATCACCCATTGTGAAATGGACAAACACATTGAAAAGAATGTTTAAAAAAATGTCCGTGAAGCTGAACGCAGACTCTCACAGCAATGTCAGTTGGTACACTGATACAGATGGATTCCTAGAAAATTCATCTAGGAGGATAAGCCTATACTACAAGGCACCCACCCTGCAGAAAATAATTCCATAGTTTTTTGGGCTCCCTCCTTGTACCTTATCAATTATGTCAAAATCAAGACCAGACCCCAGTTTCTCAGTTTCTTTCCCAGAGCTCTTCTCATATGTGATATTGCATTCCACTGAACTCTGCCTTTTTTTCTCCTTTTACATAAACTCCACATTCTCTTCTCCTCTGTATAACCTGAAGTATTCTCTTCCATCCATAATAGACAATTCTGTTTCCTTAACCCATTTCAAACCTCGCCCATATCTTGCTTTTTAAAATCTTGGCAGAGGACATATTGCTCAAATAACATTTATTGAATTAACACTCTTCTCACTCCTTTCTCTTTTGTAAGTTCCCCTGTTTTAGCCTCCTTGCTCTGGACAGTCATTGCCTTCCTTAGAATCTGCTCTATTCTCTATTTCTAGCATCCATCCTCCAATTTCTTCCTATCTTTTCTTCCTAGTATATCTTCTCTTTTTGCACCAACCACAGTGACAGCTATTTTTCTTGTACTCTATGTCCAAGAGCTACCCAGTCCCTCAATAAATATGAAGTGATGAGTGGAAGGCAGGAAAAAAAGAACCTGACTTCAGAATTCCAGCCAAGATGGAGGCATAAATGGATACACTGTGCCTCCTTGCACAATCAAAATTAAAGACAACAAAGATTTAGAAACAAGAAAACAATCAGAACTCATAGAAAAGTGAACTGTACAGAAGTCCAACAACCATTCATCCAGACCAGTAAGAGGGGCAGAGTTGCAGCAGGAAAAACTGGAGGTTGGCAGACCTAGGTGCACAGGCAGCAGCTGCTGGCAGATTCCAGGCATGCTAGGCAGTGGCTAGCGGACCCCAGTCACATGTTGTCAACGATGCAGACCCAGTGAGGCCGCACAAGGCAGCTGGCTAACCAGGTGGTCCCACATTTGCACGTAGATAATCCAGGTGAAGGGGAAGTGGCGGAACGGACTGGAATCCAAGAGAGAGTGGAGCAAGTGCCATTGTTGCCTTTTGGACCCCACCCCCACATACAGCATCATTACCCAGCCACTGGGCTGCCCTGACCTGGGGAACACCTAAGGCTCCACCCCTCACTACATAACAGCCACAACCAGACCAAAAAAAAAAATGGCTTAAATGGGAGAACAGATCAAAGCCTCAGAGCCAATTCATCTAAGCAACCAAGAGATCACCAACCTATCAGATGCACAGTTCAAAGCCTTGGTGATCAGGATGCTCACAGAATTTGTTGATTTTGCTCACAAATTAGATGAACAAATGGAGGCTACAGTAAGTGAAATGAAGGGAAACACACAGAGAACCAACAGAGATGGGAGGAAAACTGGGACTCAAATAAATGGAGTGGAACAGAAGGAAGAAACAAACAAACAAGCAGAAAAGAAGGAAGAAACAAGAATTCAAAAAAATGAGGAGAAACTTAGGAACCTCCAGGACATCTTTAAACATTCCAACATCTGGATTATAGGGGTACCAGAAGGGGAAGAAGAGCAACAAGTGGAAAATTTATTTGAACAAATAATGAAGGAGAACTTCCCCAATCTGGCAAAGGAAATAGACTTCCAGGAAGTCCAGGAAGCTCAGAGAGTCCCAAAGAAGGTGGACCCAAGGAGGAACACACCAAGGCACATCATAATTACATTAGCCAAGATTAAAATGAAGGGGAGAATTCTAGAAGCAGCAAGGGTTAAGGGGACAGTCACCTACAGAGGAGTTCCCACCAGACTGTCAGCTGATTTCTCAAAAGAGAACTTACAGGAAGGAAGGGACTGAAAAGAAGTGTTCCAAGTCATGAAAGTCACGGACCTACATCCAAGATTGCTCTATCCAGTGAAGCTGTCATTTAGAATGGAAGGGCAGATAAAGTGCTTCTCAGATAAGGTCAAGTTAAAGAGTTCATCATCACCAAGCCCTTATTATATGAAATGTTAAAGGGACTTATCTAAAAAAAAGAAGATCACAAATAGGACAGTAAAAAGACAGCAAACTCACAGATATTAACAACCTCACCTAAAACAAAAGCAAACTAAGCAAACAGCTAGACCAGGAGCAGGAACACAGAAATGGAGATCACATGGAGGTTAGCAACAGGGGAGTGGAAGGAGGAGAGACAGGGGAAAGATACAGAGAATAAGTAGCATAGATGGTAGGTAGAAAATAGACAGGGGGAGGGCAAGAATAGTGTGGGAAAAGTAGAAGCTAAAGAACTTATGACACATGGACATGAACTAAAGGGGGGAAATGTGGGTGGGAGGTGGTATGCAGGGTGGAGGGGAATGATGGGGGACAAATGGGACAACTTTAATAGCATAATCAATAAAATGTAATTTAAAAAAAGGACCTGACTTCAAGGAAAGTAAAGAAGTCTGAGGAAAGTGAACGGAAGCAAAAGCTTAGATGTTAAATCACTTTCCTTTTGGACCTTCATTAATACTGGCCATGGAATACTGACAGGCATGGTTCAGAATCAGAGAGAGAGAAAAAGTAAAAATTGAATATAACCCCATCTATAAAATATTCTATATATCCTCTATTAACTATTTAGAAAGAGTTTAGTTTAAGTTAAACCAAAAAGGCCAAATTTAGAAATCCTTTGTTGTATGAGATATGTTGGGTATGGCTCCAAAACTGACCAAGAAGCTCTAATTGGTTAAAGGAGTACCCCCTTTTTCCCCCAGAGTTCTGAGTTGACACCTCTAAAAATACTTGAACCCCCTTCTCCACCAAAAAAATACATATGAGTTGAGTTGCCATATTTAACAAATAAAAATACAGGACAACCAGTAGAATTTGAATTTCGGATAAACAATGAATAAGTTTTACTATAAAGATGTCCATAGAAGTGTTAATAAAGATGTGCTGTGAGTCTTTGGGGTATACTTATATTAGAAATTGGTTTTTTTATTTGAAATTCCAATGCCATGTATTTTTCTGGCTTGTAATTTTAGAAAACTCAAAGTCATGCAAAATTTTACCTAAGAAAAAAACAGGCAAGTCATGGAGTAGGAGAAGGTATTTGAAATAAATACATCTGGCAAAGCACTGATATCTAGCACATATAAAAAATACCTCCAAATCAATAGGAAAAAGAAAACAATTTTTTCAATCAGAAAATGATTGAAATGTGCATTTCTCAAAAGAGGATATCTAAGTGGTCAGGTCAAAAGGTGCTTAAATTCACTGCTTATCAGGGACATAAAAACTAAAACCCCCATAAGATCCCATGTGCACCACTAGGATGGACTGAATATATCTAATGTTGGCGAGATACTGGAGCTAGCAAAATCTTCATTCTCTGCTAGAAAGACTATAAATCTGTGCAACTGTTAGAAACCCATCTGGCAGTATGATTAAAACTGAACACATGCATATCTTATGACCCAGCCATTCTACCCCAAGCAGATACGTGTATATTTGTTCATCAAAGACATGTTCATAAATATTCATAAATCATTAATCATAATAGTTAAAATTCAAAATAGTGTCTACCAGGAAAAATAGATAAATAAATTCTAAAAACATTTAAGCTATAATATATTATTTAGCATTGAGAATGAACAATTTAAATTAATATGTTACAATATGGATCAATGTCATAAAAATAATTTAACACAGTGTCTGGCTTAAACACAGAAAGTACATAGTCGTGTTTAAAATGGTAATTCATTTATTTGAAGTTTCAAAAACAGGAAAAACTGGCCTTTTGTACTGCAATCAAAATAATGTCTATCCTTGGAGATGGTGACTGGATGGGGCCATGGGAACTTTGGACTGGCCATGCACTGTTTTTTTATTTGAATGATAGTTTGTAACTGCCTTGTGAAAGTTGTGGGGTTGCACACTTATGATCTGTATATTTTGCCAAATATACTTCAATAAGATTTACATTAAAACCTTGGTAGATTAAAAGAAGTTACCACTGAAAAGACTGCTAACTTCCAATCCCAATCATGTTTATGTAGAAGAAATCAGTAGCTTTACCATCATAACCATTATTGCAACAATCAAATGCCCCCATTACATGGGAATTTGCCATGGCTAAACTAGGTTCTAGATATTTTGTTTATACCACCTCATTTGACCTTTTTAGCCCTCACAAGAATTCTATTAGACAGCTTTTACTCTTCTGCTATTACAGATGAAGAAACAGAGGTGGAAGGAGAGTAGATAGCTTGTCCAGGGAAACACAGTTTTTAAAAGGTAGAGCCAAGTTTTGAAACCAGGATCTGATTCTGAAGCAGGTGTCCTTTTCTCTACAGGACTAAATCTACAGGTAGGAACAGGAAGTTCCAAAAAGGAAGAAGTTAAAATTTCTTCTTTACCAATGACTTTCTGGGTCCTGAAATAGCATAAAACCCAAGTGTTCATCAAAATATTCATCTGAATTCTGGATTTATTTCAATTACCTAGAGTGAATCAATAATTTTTACAATCAATTCTCAGTTGAACAAAGTAGAAAAAGTAAATTGCCTTTTAGTATCCCAGTTACCTCCAGACCAAGTATTTAAGAAAAACAAAACAGACTTTAAGCAATAAATCTTCCTGTATAGTCCCAACAAATACACCCACTTCACGAGGTTGTGTTCACACATCCATAATACAAGTTCTTCTCACCACTATTTATTAAAATTTAGAGTAAGTATGCAAGAATCAGATGGAGAACTTGTTTGAACAGATTTCAGGTTCCATCCAAAAAGAGTCTGTTTCAGCAGGTGTGAGGTGAGCCTGAGAATTTGCATTCCTAACAAGCTCCCATGTGATACACCACACTTGGAGTAGGACTGCTTCATGCCAGGAGAGACAATGTGGAAGAAATGTCCACAGCTGCTTTGTTTGGAGATTGATTCCTCTTCATTACTAATATTTACAGCCACTACCTCAAGCTAGGTCCATGTGACAGAGAGCAACTGCCTCCCGTCCCTTATACGCAACCTCTGTCTTTATCATCATTAGTGTCACTGTCACCTATTCTGTCTGTCACAATGAGATTATTGGCCATGAGGCTTCCCCAGAGCTTTACTTAGCTCTGCCTGTCTTTTGCTCTCCTCTGAATTACAAGGCCTCCAAAATACACATTTCTCCACGGGATGGGAATGTTTGCTGCATTTTGGGTTGCATTGTACCAGAGTTTAAAAAAATAATAATAGCTTTTAATTTACAAAAATTTCAGAGCTGTAAGATCTAAAGCCATGTTTTGGAATAGCTCTAATTTTGTTTTACTTTTTTCCTAATCTGGATATCTTGAGAAGAGAGCAAACTCACTACACTATGTTTCAGGTAAAGGCTTTTGTAGGATCTTGAAGTAATCCTCAACACTTCTCTTTTCCACTCCTCTTCAGAAAGCCCACAGCAGTATTTCTCCCCACATGCTCAATTCCAACACTGTACAGGTCTCTCTCCAATAGTTTTGAAGTGTTCTTTGTAAAGCACTAGCCTGGTTTATGAATGTATGTAATCAGCTTCCTTATGTCAAGTAGTCAATCACATCAAAACCTAGAAAGCTTTGAGCTACAGTAAGCAACACTTTGCCTCTGCTTTAATATCCCATAGTCAGTTAAAAATTCAAGGTATTATATAAGGAGTGAGAATGAGGAATCCCTGGACCCTTGATCTTGTTCCTAGTTGGCTGTGCCACTCTTGGGAAGGCCACTTAACTTCCCTTCTTTTTCAATTGTAAAACAGGGACTATTTTAAGTGATCCCCAAGGTCCTTCCTTCTCCAACAGTCTGCAAATTCATGAACCTCCAGACAAGAACAAAAGAAAACACCCTCCTTTCCAACTTATTCTTGGCACAAGTGGTGATTTTACTTTAGCGAAATAGACCATCATGATGCATGCGTCACAGAGAGATGTCCAGCAAATTATAGGAAAGGGGGGGAATCAAAGCTGGAAAAATCAGGTATAATGCACCACTGGAGGAGAGAGCATTATGTTTCTTTTTCTTCCTTTGAAGTCAATAGAGAAAAAAAGCAACAAAATCCAAAATCCAACAATATCAGCAAGGAATCACAGTCTGTTTTCAGATTCTGTCTCTACTGTAGCAAAAGAAAGTAGTCGGCTTCTTCCCAGAGGCACCTAGGTAGGGAGCAACCATCAAATCACAGAGACACACCCGCTATTCAAACTCGATTTGGCTAAAACTACTTTTTTATGAGCACTCATGAGAAAATGATTGACTTCCAGCCCTTATGTTATCAGACTTGTTTGACATTGAATTACATGGGCCTGGACTATAAATCTTGACTTCAGCCTCACATGCAAGGCATTTGATGTGTCTGGGAACCTGCTGTAAGAAAGAAATTAGCTGTAAAACAAAGTAAAATGCCTGTTCCCATGGGAAGACTCCACACGACTGCTAATAGATCATGTGTTCATTTGGAAGACACTTGTTCTTTGGTCAAACAGCAACTAATATTTTTGCTTTCCGCTGCCTTGAACAGGAAATATGGTGCTAAGGGCCGATAGACAGGGCAAAACATCATATTAATTACATGGTCAGTAAACATTTGCTCGCCCGTGTTTCCTACAGTCTGAACGCTTCCTGGTTGGACATATGTGATGCTGCTGGCCTCTGTTAACTTTTGTACTTGTTTAAATGTTGGGAACGATGGAGTGCATCTTCAGGGAGCCACAGAATGAAAGGAGGATGGGGTCTCAGGGACCTAGGACTATTGAGAGCAGCCCCTGTTCCACAGCGGCCACAGCCCACTGCCCTCATAGGGACAGCACGTCTGGGAACTGCAAGGGAGTGACTCTTAAATATGGTGATTTGATTGCATTTGGAAATTCTCTTTCCACTTTGGCAAATGGACATGAAACAGAGGTTCACGTTTATTCTAAAGAAAAAAAAAAAAAAAGCATCCTGGGAAAGATGGATAAGTGGAAATCGTGTCAAATTAACTGCCATCAAAATGCCTCCACTTGGAATCCCTTCTCTGGGATAACTGAAAAGTATGGGCAAAAGCCACAACCACTTAAAGCTGCTCTTTAAAGTTATTCTCAAAATGTGACCTTGAAATCTGCAGCCTGGGCATGCCCTGAGAACATGTTAGAAATGCAGGATCTGAGGCCCCACCTCACACCTGTTGGGGTGGGCCAGCAATGTGAGTTGTAACAAATTCTTCAGGTGATTCTGATGCCTACTAAGGTCTGAGGATTTAAACTGCCATGGAAGTTGCCATAAAAGGATTCTCATATACCTTCTGCACAGATGTCATCCAGGCCCAAGACCCAAGCTCTCTGATGTGACCTACAAGGCCCTGATGATCTTGTCCAACCTGCAAGCTCATCACAAATGCCACCTACACATATTTCTGTTGGTCTGGTTTATGCCCTCTTAGTGGACTTTGCCAGGAACCTTCTCATGCCTGGCTCCCTAGCTCATTCAATTTCCTGTTCAATGTCACACTTTTTATAAATAAAGTAGTCCCCTACCACAGGCATCCCTTTAAGGACCTGCCAACATCCCTTTAAGTATATTGTCCTTGTAGCGACTTTCCAAGACATGAGATGACTGTGTCTATGAGTTTGTTTCTAAGTTTGTGGCCCATTCTCCTTAAATAAATGTAAAGCTCCATTAGAACAGACACTAGTTTCTTTATACCTGGTATTCCAATACATGTCCCCCACTTCTAAAAAATCTAGTGTTCATGTCCTTTCCTCTCACCCCTTCTCAAACCTATTCTCATTTGTCAATTATGCTTCAGTAAAGCTTGCAGGGGGTAGTGGGGAAACCTATTCTTATTCAAACTAAGTTATAAATCAGTGCAAATAAAGAGATAAAATATTTATGTTAAGAAAAATAAAAAACAGTTTAAATTTCAAGCATCATTCAATAAGTACTGTGTAGTCTTTCAGATGCTGGGAGGGTCAAACAGGGCCCCTGAAACAGCACTCCTTGGACATCTAAAGAAGTGTTTGTAATGTTTTCCAGTGAAGTTCTGGCTTAGATGTACACTCTTAATGGAAAAACTTTTTTTCTCTATCATAAGCAGAAGACTACATTTTCTTTAAGAAATTGTATCTCTTATGATCTGATAAGAAAGTCAAAATGAAAATTCAGTGGCTAAACTAACTTATTTATATCTAAGTGTGGTATATAGCTTTATATTTTTATATCTCTGTATTTTTTTGCATTTTTATTTCTTTCATTAATAGTTGACATAAATATTATTTGTTTCAGGTGTACAATATAGTGATTAGACATTTACATACCTTACAAAGTGATCACCACAGTAAGTCTAATACCTATCTGACATCATACATACTTATTACAATATTATTGAAATAATACCTGTACTTTATATACCCATGACTATTTTTATATCTGGCAATGTATACTTCTCAATCCCTTTCTCCTTTACCACCCATCCCCCAAACCCTCTCCTGAAAAGATATATGCACCCCCATGTTCATTGCAACATTATTTACAATGCTTAAGATATGGAAGTAATCTCTCTCCATATTTTATCTTCAAGCTTCTTTCAAAGCTCAACATAGGCAGAAATATGAACATGAAGAGATGTGTATCAAAACAAACCTTATGAGACCCTGAAGATCCAGAAGTTTGTGCACAAATGAAACAGGTTATTTTATTGGTCTTTCAACAAAACATTATTTAATGGCATTAGTTTTGCATCTATGATGGCTTAAATGCTTCCAAGAGGCATTAAAGTAACTCACTGCCTGCAGAGATGGAAGAATAACACAGATGACAGTGCATTTAGAAAGAGGCAGACAATGCCTGCTATTGCTTCATTACTCTGTCATCAGAGATATCAGTGCTAGGTTGGGCGCTGAGCATCAGCCCATGTAGCCTGATATGAGTTCATGGGGCTGGAATTCAAAACACTAACCAGCTGTGGGAACCCATTGAGAAGCTTGTCACACTGAATGGTATCCAGATTAGAGCTGTGAGAATTTGGGAAAACCTTCTTGCTAAGTAAATTTACTTCTTCATCTTCTTTCTTTTTTAAGTTTGCAGTATCTACAAGAATCCTGAACCCATAGTTACACATATGAACAATAAAAAAAGGCAACTCTAAAAATATTTTTGAGGCAATCAGGGAAGTTGTAATACTGACTGTATCTTTGATGACATTTTAATTATAATTTTTAAGTATAATGTTAGCATTAGTTTTATGTAGCAAAATATCCATAATTCTTCAGAGATGTATACTGAGGAATGTAGGGGTAAAATGAAATGACATCTGGAATTTGCTTTAAAATAATTTAGAGGAAAAAAGGAGAGAGGGAAAGAGAAAGATTAAACAAGTATCACAAACCCTCAGTAATTATTGAATCTGGGCTGGCTTAAGAAGGATCAATAACATACCCTCTCTCCTTGTAAAAGTATGTTTGAAAATAAACACATTAAGAGTTTATTATAAAATGGGGAAAATAAATGATTCCAGACCAAAGGGAAAGTTATTCCTTAACTAGTGTAAAAATATCTTTTCAGTTTAGAATTTTCTCAAGGCCTGGTCACCATCAAATAAATAATCTACTAGTCAAAAAAAAATGAGAAATTCATGCTTTCAGGTGCTCAGGTCTTAAGAACATCCTTTTGTGATGTGTATACATTGGTGGGAGAAGACAGCAGCTTAAGTAAATCAACCAGAAACTGGAATGGCACATTGCTTTATTTGGTACTTAACTGTTAATTACTGTTCTTACCAGTAGCCATGATGAGAATAGACCAAGAAGGAGAATTGGGAGTCCCAGGTTCCATGGAATTTTTTTCTCATAAGTCTCTGTGTGACTTTCAGTTAACATCTCTATGCTTTCTATGCTTTTGTTTCCTCATCTACAAAATAAAATGGTTGCATGACATGAGAGCTAAAGTTTCTTTTGGGCCTTAAAGTATAAATTCCAAATAACTTTAGCAAATCTGCTTCAGTCATATGGGAGATACAAAAGGTCAAGTTCTGGATATGAATTAGCAAATCAGTAGACAGCAAATTTATTAAGCCCATATTGAATTCTCAACACAAGAAACCCAAGTGCAGCAACATTTGCTCTTAAGAAAATCGAATTGACAAATGAAATAATATAAAAAAGCAAACATTAAAAAAATAGTCTTAGCCACAGAACAATTATATTAAGGGTAAAACTTACCTGCTCAAATATTTTGTGCATTTGTTTTTCCTAATACAGGAAAGAATGAATACAAAGGACACTTACTTATACATCAAGAAAGTTTTAAAATAATTTTTATTCCCTTCACAATTATTGAAGCCATGTACTTCCAACAAAATTAAACTGTTTGAAGTGAGAGGGTTGGGAGGGCAGAGCTGGATTTACAAGACCACCAAACCATTCATTTGCTTATGTTCTTCTCTGGAAAGTTTAGTAAGTGTTGGTGTTATAAATAAATGACTGATTTCAGAAAGATACCCTACCTTGAGGCAGAATTTGATGTACAAAGCTAAAGTCCATTTAATTCTGGGGTTTTGCTTTCTGCAACTTGGTGTCTTCAGATTTCTTTCACTTCTGGCTGTCTTATTAGAAATTTGAGGTCAGTAAACCACACATCATCAAGCAGGCAGAGCACTCTAGATGTCACTGAGACAGTTACTGGTAAATCTTATTATGCAAATAATCTTTTTTAAAAAAACTAGTTGATAATCTTAACCTAAGCTTTATTATTATAAAAATACTTAGGCTTCCTAGGGTCTCATGTTTCAGTAAATGTGTTTCATTTTAGATTAACCTTTGCATTCAAATCTTGCTATCCCCTTTTCATTCAAATCATCCTATCCATTTTTAAGAACCAGCTATGAAATATTGGGAAGTGGTGGCTAAACAAGGGGGAAAAAAGACATATTCCTCTGAGAAACCTTGAAAAAAAGAAGGAGAATTTTACTCATTTTAGTGGGCTCTCTTAACTTAGCTGTCATTAATATATTGGCAAACATAAAAACACAAAATAATGATACCTATATTTGGCACATATCATTTGCAATGTTGTCAGAAAAATGATCACTTTTTCTTAAAATAATTTCTAAAGAATTTTTGAAATCTATATTCCCACTTTCTGATCTTCTGAGACAAGTTCTTTTCTCCAGTCAGAAAATATATCTCCAATTTTATAATGAACATTAGTGAGATTCAACATCCATGTTTTTATTTTAAGGTGCTCCTTTGAGAATGGGTACAATTCTGTCACAAGTTGGCACAGGTAACCAGGTTCTTGGTGATTGGGACAAAGAATTGAATCAAACACACAGAGTTTATAGCAGAGAACATGGGAGCAGGCCAGCTCCAAGCAGAGATTGACCTCATGGGCTGGAGGGATTCTATTCTTATAGGATGGATTCTTCCTGGCTAGTTTTGGTGGGCTTTTATTGAACATGTACAAGTAGTTGTATTACTTTAAAGCTACTGTGCATGTAGTCTCCCATGATTTTCCTTGATAGGCCACCAGAGAAGGGGCTACACAATGTTACTGAATGGAACCCCCCTTCTCCTGGGGTCCCCCTGTACTAGGTTTACCTTGCCCACCACCAGGGAATTATAGCTCTCCACATCAGAGATTCATGAAAAGGAAAGGAATTATTTATTCAAAATGTATACAGACTCAGGAGTAATGACTTGATGCTTTCGTTAAAATCCCAAAGTCCCTTAAAACACCCACAAACACACACAGTCCTTCCTTCATCGCTTTTGTCCAGTTTGGGATACCATATCTCAGGAAAAGAAATAGAAGTGCATGGCTCATGTAGCCCCCAGTTCTTCCCAGTAATCCATCCTCTGCTGGTAGGCCTCCCTTGAGTCCCAGCTCCATCACTCTGTCACCGGGATCTCCAGTTCTTAATCCAAAACCACATGGCACCTCCTCATGGCCCACCAGCAAGAGTTCTTTCACCCCTTTCCTTCCTGCAGCATCTCTCCTGCATTCTTCTGAAGTGCTAAGAGAGAGCTCTGCATCACTGCTACATCTTGCTTTCTGGCTTCCTAAGCTGTATGACAAAGGGAGACGAAAAGTCGCATGGTTCTCCTTGTCATGGCTGCTATACCTGGGTTTAAATCCCAGCACCAATTTTCCTCTGAAGCCCCATTTCCAACTCCTCCCACAATCAGCTGCACTTGCCAACATTCCCACATTTTTCCAGGTTGTCTGGGCTGCCATAATAAGTCTGTGTAGGCATGGCCCTGTGGTGTGGAGCCAGTCATCTCCAAGCTCTTACACAGGCTCTGTAACCAGGGAAAGTTGCTTCCCAGTTACATCTTGGGTCGAAATCACTTCCATCCCCCTGGCTCAAAGTATAGCCACAGCTATTTAACACATCTATGAAACCAGTTAAAGGTGATATATATATATATATATATATATATATATATATATATATGTTAAATGACTATTCTAGAGGTTATCTGCAAAACTGTTGCTATACAAAACAACTCTCAATGGCCCTGGTCTATGTGTCCCATCCCCCAGTTCAGGCTGTAGGGGTGAGGATATGCCATATTTTTTAAATATTTCCAGGTCACCCTGAGTTCTGGACCCCATTACAAATCCTTCTTTTGGGGCCCCCTGGCTGCAACCTCTTACAAATCTCCCCTTTCAATTCCATGAAGTTGTCATAATTATGCATAATTCCATCTCACTTCTGTTCTGAGGCATTCCAAAAAAGTTGTTGAGCTTCAGAAAAATTATTTGTGCCACTTTATAGAAGGTATTTGTTGATTCTCAGCATTTTACCATCAACTCTAAAATAAAGAAATAGGGTTGGCTTTCTGAGTTATCTAAATCAGAGGTCCTCAATATTGAGGCTTTGTCCAAATCATTGAGAGGACTTGTTAAAACACAGATTCCACCACCAGAATTTCTGATTTCAAAGTTCTGGGTTAGAACCTTAGAAATCACATTTCTAACAAGTTCCTGGATGATGCTCATACTGGTTCTACTGGTCTGGAGACCACACTTTGAGGAACACTAAGGTAATATATGTGGCCAAAATATTTAGATAACAGAAAACTATAATTACTCCACTTCATTCTATAGAGCATGAAGCCATCTAAACATTTTGGAACCAAAAAACTTGATGTAGATCATCCTTGGTATAAAGAGAATCACCATAAGTTTGAGCTCAGCTATAGCAGAGTACATAAACTCAAAATTAGGGAAGGTATTGCTTATCAGTCTAAGAAAGCTCATTTGTTCACCATGTAATCCTGGCCATGCAAAGTGCAAAAAGAACAAGAATTTTTGTGGCAGGGTGAGAGGGGAGAGTAGAGTATTTGGTTTGCCCCCTCACCACAACTATTATTGACTGATAACCCATCTTTAAAAATCAGAAGTTTGAGTGTGATCTAAAGTCCCACCAATGTGACCCAAGGAAGTGAGGTTCACCACTCAGCTACAGCTGTTGACCTCTGTGGATGATCAATTCTATCTCGATTACCTCTGGGTCCTGGGACATTCTTGCAGCCCCAGGCCTCTACTTTCGTCACTGGACCCTTTAGCTGTCCCTCATACTGAGGTGATGATGACATCAAGCATAAAGAAGTCTTTCAATAGTGATTTCCTGTATCTCACTTACCCTAGCTGAGAAAAATCTTGCCTTTCAAATGAACTTGTATCCCAGAGGGGGTGGAAGAAGGGAGGAATTGGGGAGGGGATTAAGGATGGGGGAGGGGAATCCTTTCAAAAGCTCTCTCTGTGAGAAGAGGAGACAAGAGCAGGAAGAGGAGGAGTCTAAAGCTGGCTATTTTTAAATTGAAAGGGAAAGCCCTTTGGTCCCCTCCTCTTTCTCTCAAGCCCCTGGACAACTTTGCCAAAGGCATGAATTGCCTGGGCAATTCACTCTGTCTGCATTTTCTCTGAACTCAAATCAACCAGCAAGCTCAGCCAAAGCCATACTAAGAAATAAGGACCTTTCTTTTAAAATCTGCTACCTCCTTTCACAAAGCTATCTCCATGACAATCAGTGCCACCTCTCAAATGATGTCACTCAGAGAGGGATCCAGGAGGGAAGAGGAAGGAAAATTCACAAGGGTCTGTAGTGGAAGTTGAGTTTGACACATAGGGACCTCTAGTCCATGGGGGAAGGAGCAGCATCACCATTGTTTTTGGTCCCATGATGAAGAAGGGGCAAGTTCACTAAGGAGGTAGATGGCATTTCAGCAGCTCTCATCCCTAGGGATGGCGTAAGGGAATCTCAATAATGACTGTGCCAAGTGAATTGAAGGAAAGAGAAAATTAGTCCTGGTGCTGATACAGAAATGTCTAGGACAGGACAAAGGCAACTCTCAATTTACCCTCTGGCCTACTTACTCTTGCATAAAAGGGGTGTTATCTGTACCAGGAAAGAGAACTGATGCCCGTGTTAACACTTGTTGCCTCTGTTTTATTTTTAGGCTCTTCCATCATAGAAAGGAGAGCAGGGCCAGTTGGACTCCAGGCATCAGACCACACTTGGTTTTCTCAGGTTTCCCTGCACACAAAGGGCCCAAATAATTTTCCGTCAAGACATGGCCAGGAGGTACAACCAGCTCTCAGGGTGGCTGCTGAACTTGAGTATATGAGCTTTATTTTCTGTCCCTGGTGGGGTCTATATCATCACCCCACTTGATTTTTCCCATCCAGTTTGTGCTTATTTTTCCCTGTGGAGGCAATGCTTAGGTATAAGGGGGAGGGGGGGAAGAAATATAATAAAGATGATGTAAACAATCTAAGAAAAAATAAATAGTTCCAAGACTCAAGACCTACATAGCCCCTACAGAGTGAAAATGTTGACACAATGATAGCATATCAGCACAGGCTTCTGGGGACAGAACACCTGTGTTTTCTTCATTTTTGTGGAGGAAATGCAGCTGTCACCTGCAACACCTGGGAAGCCTGGGAATGCCCATGGCTGTCCATCTGATCAGCTTCATGAAGAGGCCTCCCATTGTGCTGACCAAGGAGAAGTCCACCAGATGATCCTGAATTCTAGGGAGGGTGGCATAGCCAGAGACACCCAGGCATACTGGTTCCCAAATTCCCCAGCCAGTCCCAGACCCCCTTCAACACTGTTTGCAAGGGGTGAACCATTTAACATTTTCTTCACAACAATTATTTGCTTAAATGAAGTCACGGAAAAATAAAATAAAGTTTTCTGGAACAACATGGAAGTAGAAACATGGAAACTGAAATATGTGAGAAGCTCCAATAGAACATAGTAACAATCAACCCTGGACTTGGAGCCTGGGGCCTGCTTTATGCCCCTTTAAAGAGAAATTCACACGAGTTAGCAGATGGTAATGTGTTAGCAGGGAATGGAGATTGACCCCCTAATCAGAAGAAATAAAAGACATTGAAAAGGAATATTGCTGTGGGATCCAAAGTTATTTAACTCTGTGTCAGCATCACAAATAATATCAAGTACTTAAGGCAGCGTTTTTCAACATTTTTTTCTTTTTTCAGCCATGACCCTCTGAGAAAGTGAGCCATGTCAGAACCTACACATATACACACCCCCCACTCTATCTTTATAAATACCCTTACCGAAAGTGAAAGAGTAATGTACTTTGACATTTTTTGTTCCATTTAATTTTTAAAATAGTTTTTGTGACCTACAGCTGTGTTAGAAGCCAGAGTTTTAAAAATTCTGCTTTAAACTTTGGGAAATAGCAGTTACATTTGTGTCCCTAACCCATTCACTGTAGAAATCTCCACAATCTATAGTTACCCCACAACTGCTTGTTCAGTATACTCAATCGACTATTAAAATATTCTTCATCAGCTTCCATTCTTTCCTGCCAAAAACCATAATCTCTTCTCCTGAGCCAAATTCTTCAATGCTTTTAGCTGAGAGATAAGATTAGATGTGCCTTACGTTTTATTGCAAAAGATGCACCATAAATGCAAAATAACTGAATCTAATCTTGACATAGCTGGACATCTGAGAATTTAAATATTTATTTTCTTATGATTTGGCTCTTACAAATAAAAAGGATACTGTAATCAGAGTAAATCCTTTACTTATGTTTGTGATGGACACAGAAGAATAGCGATTTCCCCTTTGCTGACAGGACACCTTAAAGTGCTTACTAGTGAAAGCTTGTCTGTGATGGTAAGTGGCATGATTCAACAGCAATGCACACAGCAGACATGTTGGATTGGAAGGGGCCATTTTTGCAAAGCCATTACTCTGAGCACTGAGCCACATGCGGAGAAATCACACCATGCATCATCGTACCATTGGCCTCACTAACAGAACTGAACCTGAAGCATATCCTAAAAAGCAGTGACTTTCTTCTGACATAAAATCCTGGGATTAGATCATATCAGTTGTAGTTTTTATCACTTAGAGAACAATGTCAGGGAGTTTCATCCAGGGATTCTGGTTTTCTGCTTTGTGGAACAATAAATGTAGTGGAATCTTATTTTTAGATTCCTTTGATCATACGCCATTGTTCTTAATTCAAAACTCCAGCCATGAAAGTATATTATATAAAGGGGAAGACAATGAAATTTATTACAATCCTGTGTTTTATCCCCAAAATAACTTTAATAACAATAACTTACATTTTGAAATTTAACTATATGCCATGGGCTGTGTTAAGTTCTTGCATTTAACTTATTTAATCCTAACATTAACCTTACAAGGAGGTGCAATTATCATTATCAGGTTATGGAAGAAGAAATCAAGCATCAGGGATATGAAGTGAATTTCCAAAGGTCATGCAACTCATTGTCACAACCACAGCTGTACTTAAAACCAATGCTTTTAAACTGTTTCTGTATTGTAATTCTCCCAAAAGTTACTGAACACAGACCATTATGATTAGGATAGAAGAATAGTAACACAGTTCTCATATGAGGACTCAACTAGATGGTAAAATGCTTTAATAAGCACATAAGTATAATGATTAAGTGAAACAGTTTTGTATAAAAATCTCCATTCTCTGTATGTCTTCACAGGACCCTCCACCAGCTTTTGCCCTCACTCTCCACCCCCCACAAAGAAACATGAACAGGGAAGCTTTCCAATGTTTTAGGAAAGTGGTTCTCAAAGGGTGTCCCTAAGGCCAATAGCATGAATGTCACCTATAAAACATGTTAGAAATGCAAATTTTTCTATCCCACTTGCTTTGATGTAGGTTTGATAATTATTTAGGTGTGGTAAGGTCAATAGATCAGGAGATCTTTGCCATTGTAAAAATACTTCAGTATCCTCATGGACCCTAAAAAAGGAGGCTAGGCCAAGTCATTGGGATACTAGGGTCAGTTAAGAAACAGAGTGAGACAGGATCAGGAACCTTTATTGTGGTTGCCAAGGGAAGGGACAGTAGAGACAGGGAATGCAGGTTTAGGATTAGTTTAAATAATTTCAGCCCTCTCTGGGGCACAAGAACTGTTCCTAGTTGTTTGGTACCTATTCCTGGATGATTAGAGAAAATGTATACTAGCCCAGAGTGTGAGTTCTTAATAAATAAAATGATGGGACTTGGGCTGTGTATTGAGTCATTTGCATATGTGCTCAAAGTTGAGCTATCTCTAGAAATTGGCTAGCACTGGAGGAAAAATTCCTCCAGAGTCAGCAAAATCCCAGATGTCAAAGCATCAAAATACAGAAAATACAAGACACGATTACTAGAGCATTCTAGACCTAATGAGTCAAAAAACTCTGAGCATTAGGCCAGCAGTCTCTCTTTTCACAAGCCCTCCAAGTGACTCATTATAGTGTACATTATATAGTGTACTCATATAGGTGCACATTATAGTGTAAGATCCACAGTTTTAGGATTTACATGCCTATGTTCTACACAGTACTAGTATCAATGAGTATGCAGTGCAAACCTGAATTTTCCCTTATTTCAAAACTTAGCTACTTTAAGTATGGATATCAAATATATGTCTATACACTATTTGAAGAAACTACCTTTGAAGACATTAAATATACATGAAGACTTCAAATAATACTGTCTATTTTCTTATGACCCTGAAACAGCCATGAGTCTAAATTAGAATAAAGGCAACCATTTTCAACAATAAATAGCAGAGATATTCCAACAACTCTTTTAAAACTTGATACTTAATTTTTAGAATGATCTGAGAGACAGTTTTAGGGACAAGGGCACTAGATAACCTTCGGAGTTCCACTCTAGAAAACTCTTTATAATGTATTTTTCTAGAATTTTTCATAAACTTCTGAAGAACCACCTTCTATATTTGGTCAACAAGAAAAACTATGGGTAGTTATAGTATACTGGGTAGATTAAAGAATGCAACTTTTCACTCCCAAAACTTTTAAGCCTGTTTCTTGAAAATAGATTGATGCTGAAGAAGGGAAAAGACAGAAGTTTCATGACCCAGACTCAGCTGTGCTTTTTTATTAGTCCTATGACCCCAGGCAAATGAATAAGCCTCTGTAGGCTTCTATTTTTCTCATCTGTGGTGCCAAGGTGCTGGTTGAGAGGATATTTCAAATCCATTGTGAGTTCCATCTATATTTAGAGGCAGAGAAAAACTTCTCAGGAAAAATCCATGGGGATTAAAAAAAATAAAACTTTTTCTCCCACCTTCTAAATTATTCTAGCTGGGTAAATAATCAAATTAACAGGCAGATTAACAAGAGAAAATAAAAAAATTAATACATGTACACAAGGAATTCACAAAAGCATGACATTCCAATGACGGTGCGGCAACATTAAGAGTATATGACATTTTGGACAAAGGAGAAAGGGTCTGAGATTTCAAAAGTGAGAATGGGAGATTCACAGGTAGGGGAGAGAGTACATGGCAGGTAAATTTTTCCTAGGCAACTGAGAAACCATGAGACACTGGAGTAATCTAACGAATAGGCCCCTGTTTGACACCCTCCCTTCCATCATACTCAATTCAAATTTGACTGTTGAACATTCTAAGATTCCTTCTTGAAGCAGGTTTTTCCATCTTAATTTCTTGGGCAGGAAAGGAGGGAGAGGGGAGAGTCAAAAGTTCTTTCTGAGTCTTTTGTTTCTTAATAACCAACTTAAATCAATATTCAAAAAGGCAAAACTTTTGGTCCCCTTCAGATCCCTTGAAGGAAATCATGCTTTAACCATAGTCAAATCAGAATAAACTTTCTGCCTACTCTGAGCTCCAAAATCTTCATTGCAATTATTTCTTCAGATACCCTGGTATATATGTCTCTCTATAATAGGAGTTCTCAACCTTGGCTACACATCAGAATCATCTGAGGAGATTTTAAAATGTCAATGTCTGGAACCAACACCCAGGTATTGTTCTTGAGAGTGCGTCTCTTTTGTGACCTCTGTGAGTCTCAGGCTCTTTTACTTTCTAAAATGTATACACATATTCTCCATTCTGGCAGTGAAGAAATGTACACCCAATGGTCTTAAAGCATAGAGAAGAATTTTCAGGTTGACTCTCCCCTGAAAAGAATTTTATGATCTATAGCAATAACAAACATAGAATATTTCTTATGCTAAAATATTCCATCTTCACCCAGATGCAGTTGTCTTTGGTGTCAATCTAAATTGATTCAAGTCCTTTCTCCACAGCCAAAATAGCCATTATCTGGAGATGACTCCAATAATAGATTTTTTCATTTACAATGAAACACCAGTACTCGGGCGTGGGTGGAGCATTCTGTACTAATCTTAATGTTGTTTTTGATGGTGGTAAGGATGGTTGTCCCTCAACACATACACACCCATCAAAAGGGCTAAAATAAAACCACAGTCAAAATCAGGGTTTGGCAAGGATGTGGAGGAACAGGATCTCTCATACTCTGCTGGTTGACCAGTAAATGGTACGACAACTTTGGAAAACTATTTGGCAGCATTTGCAAAAGATGAATACATGCACACCTGAAAAACTAAGAGTTATAACTACAAGATTCATGTATATATCTACCACAGACTTGTGCAGCAACATTCATAGCAGCATTGTTCATAATAACCAAAACTAAGAACAACCAAACTTTCCATGGCATTTGAATCAATAAATGAATTCTGGTTAATTTATACAATGAAATACTATAAAGCAATTGGAATGAATGACTTTCAAATCACAGATACAACATGAGTGTACCTCACAAACATGTTAAGTAAATGAAACTAGACACAAAAGACTATAACCTAATGGTTCCATTTGTATCAACTTTTTTTTTTTTTAAAAAAAGGTAAAATTAGTCTAGAAGTCAGGATAGCCATTATCTTTGGGGAGAGGGGGATCGTAATGACTTGAGAGGAATATAAAGAAGGTCGGGGATCCTGGTAATGTTTTTAATTGGAGTGTTGGCTGCATTAGTGTTTAGTTTTTGAAAATTTATCAAGCTATATATTTAGGCTATGTGTACTTTTCTGTATATGAGTTATATTGTAATGAAAAGTTTGTATTTTAAAAAATTGCTTTCTAATATGAGAACGTATCTAATCAGTATAATCTACTATAGATTCCCCTTTGGTAACTTTAAGTCCATCTAATCTAAGGCTGGTGAATAAGCTGCTATGGAAGACACTACAAAGAAGTAGAGAAATCCTAATCATATTTCTTCCTTTTCTCCATATTAACTGCACCAAAATCAAAAGATTGCTGCCCTTGATACTGAGATAGTCACAGGTCACCCACAATATTGTCAGCCAAATTTATGAAAATAGCAGCTTTGATACTACATTAAGGGTTGTAGAAAAATTTTCTTTACAATGTAATGAGTGACTCTTTATCTTGCAAAGATCCCCTAGTAGGGCATTTCCCATTTAGCATAGCATAGCAGTCTGTTACCTCCTTCAAAACTTAGACTAGGAAGCAGCATCCCAGGCTAGAGTGATATAGTAGGAAAAGAAAACAAACTGTACCTAATGGAAGTAGCCAATGTGTCAATGAGCACTTTTCATATTTGGCAGCCTTTGAAAGTCCCAGCAACTCTACGAATCTGGGAAATGGTTATTTTTCCCATTTCTCAGTTGAGCAAATTAGACCATGGATTTGGCCAGTTACACAGCTGAAGAATGGCATAACTTTGTTCAAGGCCCATGCAATGACCTTCCTTCCAATCCTCTTTCTCTTGCCAGACCTTCTCTGATGAGCCAAAGTAAAAATAATATCACCTTTATTGGGGTCATTCTTGAACAAGAGAGATGATTTTTTTACAATATTTCTATGATTAAATGTGGCTCACCTGTCCAAGTCACATTTTTATGTTTTCATTTTAGCACTGAAGAGCTGGGTACCTAGAAGCACATCTTTCCTGTCAACTTAAACAAGGTCTTGCTTTTGCCCACAGCATATATGAATTCAGGAGAAAGATTTCCAGTAGTTTGGAATATAAACTTCCTGCATAAGAACTGCTCCAAAACCCATCAACTTAAAGTTAATATACCAGATTCTATTAAAATGATCTACAATGGATACATTCTATAGGCAGAAGAGAGACTACCGAACAGGGTAATGAGATCCATGGGAGGAAATATTCAGTTACATCTTTAAAATGTTAAAGAAGTGGTTCCTCTTCCAACCAGAAACATTACCATCACCTGGGCATCTGTTAAAACTGCAAGTAATTGGGCCTCACCTCACAGACCAAAAAAAAAAAAAATCAGAAACTCTGGAAGTGGGGCTTGGCCATCTATGTTTCAGCAATACCTCCAGGTAACTATGCTGTAGCTGAAGTTTGAAAATAACTGTGTTGAAATAGAAAAGCATTAGGCAAAATATGAGAACTGTTTAAACCACATGACAAATCAAACTAGGAGAACAGAATAAAGATGACCATTACCCTCAGAAATAAAGTACAACAAAACAAAGAAAGCAAAATGTGGGCAATAATTTATGAGGAAGAAGAAATAAATCCCAAAACATGAAAGGAAAGTTTCTTTTTCTTGAAAACGGATTTTTGTTCATATTTATATTATCCTTGGTTGTAAATACTTGATAAAGTGAAAACAAGAATGGAATTATTTGGCAGGGAGATGCCTTGAGGGGTAGCTGCTGCCAACATTAGGAACTATGCACTGCTCCTCCTTGCACTGCATTCCAGATTTTTTATTTATTATATTTTTTATTGTTGTTCAATTAGAGTTGTTCCCCCTTTTCTCTCATTATTCTCTCCTGCCCTACCCACCCCCACCTCCCACATTCAGTTCTCCCCCCAGTTTTCTTTGTCCGTGTATCCTTTATACATGTTTCTTGACTTGACCCCTCCCCTTCTTTCCCCCATTATCCCACTCCAGGTTTTTTTTAATTATCCTTTTCTTACACTTCCTTCTTCCTCCCCTTTGTGAGTACTGGGACCTGCCTATAGTATGCCAGATATCGTTGACTCCCTTCTGGAAGTCCTGAGGTTTAAGACATTGACATTCCAAATCTATCCTTCAGATCCCATAAGTAGAAAAACACTATATTTTATATAGCATTTTAAATAATAGCTTTTAACTCAAATAGTAAACTGCTTTCACATGCAGATTTTATGTTTAGAAAGCTGCAATGCTACCTTTATAAATTCTGACATGAGATCTAATACATGGGAGGCACTCTATAAATACTTCCTTATTCAATAAACATAGGTGATTCTCCCAACTACTCTATAAGGGAAGCACAGCAACTATCCTCGTTTTGAAGGTAGAAAACAGGGTCAGAGAGGATATAAATCTTGGTTAGTGCACCAGAGGAATAGTTAACCTGAGCATTTGTGTTCAGGCCTGTGCTCATTACACATGCATCAATACACCACCAGTGACAGCTGGTGAAAATCAAATCATTCACAGCAATATTGCAGGCAGTACAAAGCAACAGGTTTCAAATGGCCAAAATAGTTTCCCAATGCCAGTGAGCAGCATACTCTGCAATCCAGCTGGGGAGTCTATCTTGCTGACCTTTTGCACCAAGGAATTCCTCTGGTTTCTATTTCTAACTTTTCAATTATGGAACCTTGTTCCTGTGATGGGAGATTTGTTAACATGCTTGAGAATTTATTGCTATTCTCTTGAGTTAAGTCATCCATCTTTGGACAAGAAACTTTTCACATCAGCAATCTAAGTCCTGGGCAGAATGTTTGGGTGGATAGTGAGCAGACCAGTAGGCTATAACTTCATAAGGACAGCATCACGCATCATCCACGACGGAAAAGAAGTGAAGCAAAGCTTGTTCAGAGAATGATTATCCTGCTTTTAAATTCAAAAGGCTTTATAAACACAAATTTTTTTTGTTTACACAAAATATTTCTGTTACAACATATAGAGAAATAGACAAACTAGTGGGTCCCACAATGAGGGAAATGCATTTAGATCTGGTGTGATGCCCAACAATTAGCATGTTGAACTAGCAGCACAGCAGTCTCAAATGCAAAGCCTCCACAGACCACCCTTTTAGACACACTAAAATGAATAGTATCCTACATGTAGACCCAGACATTAAAACCAAGCCTAATCCCTGATATGTATGGCAAACATAAAGAAGACATTTGACAGCTCAAATTTCTCAGTGTCACCATCTTATTTGACCATGGAAAAGTGATTTTCTTTTTTCCTCACAGTATTGGGACCATAATATCATTATTCTTAGATCTATCTTAGCTCTGTCTCCTGACCACTCTTGTCTACCATAGAGAATAACCCTGCAGTCTCTGTGTTTCAGGCTCCTATACCAGCTAGTGTGCAGCCAGTTTCACCCAAAGGGAAATCCTGCAGGAGGTTAGTGAGCAGAAGGAAGGGAGAGGCCAAGGTAATTTTCCCATCCTTCCCTTTCATGGGCAGTGTCTCAGGCAGCAAATGTGCTTTGGTTCCTGCCAGAGAGATCCATGGGGGTTCTAGCATTTTAGGTTGCCTCAGCTCAGGGATACTAACTGCTCCCTTGTACTTCTGTCTCTGGAGGTGATAACAGCTTTCTGCTTTTGCTACTCTCTGCATTTCTTCACCAGTTTCTATTTGGAATTTCAGACCTTTCCTCATTTGTGTCCAATTCCCTTCCTTGTTTTAATTTCCTCTGATTTCAAATTAGATCAATTTCATTTTTCTAACTGACCTTTGACTGCTTCCTAAAGGTGCTTTATGCCATCCAGCTTGAACAAGCAGCCCTGTGGTGACTCCACCACAGCATTCCATGAAGAGGTGGTAGAGTCCTCATCCTGACTTCCAACAACCACTGTTCACCGGTTGACTCTGGCTTCCTGGTTGGCCATGCAGGGTCACCACTTTCTTTCAACACCTCATTGTTATCCACTCCAAAGCTCTGAAATCAGAGGCAAAACAGAGCACTGAGTTTTGGCCTGCTTCTTCCACTGTCTCTTTCTGTTCCTCATATCCTCAGAATCTGATCTGTACAGAAATCAGCAAATTAATTAAAATTATGTAAGTATTGAAGCTATTACATTTTAATAGGGACCTTCATCATTCAATTCAGAGTAAGATTCTATGGGAAATTTCAGCAGAAGCAAAGGGATAAATATTTTAATACAACAAAACTTTTCTGAGCTACCTCAAATCATAGTTTGGAAGGAATTGCCTATTTTAATAAAGAAAGATGACCAGTCTAGTTTGGGGCAGGTAGAAAGGGAGTTTTGATAGGGAGGGGACAGAAGAATAGAGAGAAAATTTCCAACCCCTCAATAAAAGCTGACCTTAATTAAGTGCTTACAGGGTACCCAACACTGTCTTAAATATTTAAATGCTGACATCATCATGTGATATGTATTACTAATATTTTTAAATAAAATAGTAGAATAGAGGACAAGAAGTTTAAATTATTTGCCCAAGATGATATACTTGGAAAACAGAGGGGCCAAGATTCACGATAACAATAGGAACTCCATGCCTCATCTCTTGGTACATGTGAGTCAAACTAAGGAGAAATAAAGTAGAAAGTAAGAAAAGCTATCACATTACAAATAATAGAACATAAAGCAGCACCTCTCTTTTTTCTTTCATTTTTTTCCTGAAGTTTTCCTGATTTTGCATTTTGTAGCATATGGTGTATGTATTTGTTCTAGGAAAAGCCAATCACTCAATGATGGGGACACTACAGAGGTGAGTGGCTTTAAAGGGGAGGGAATGACATAATTAGCAACATGGGAGGAATCTGTTGTGTTATCACAGCCTGGCGGTGATTTTTTCAGGCATGATGACTTTGCAAGACTGGAGACAAGCTTCCTCAGGAAGAGGGAGAGTGACAGAAACATTTCCTCTTCCTAGAGACAAGACTGAGCCAAAGCACAATTTAACCCATGGCCCTAAGTATGGCAACCTAATAACTTAAAGTATAGCTGACCAGTTCTTCTATTCTCAGAATGTGAGCAATCACGCATGGAGAAATTTCTGCAGCATTTATTTTGCATGAAGATACCAAGGAAGTTATCCAAAAAAACGCAGTAGTGATAGTAGAAATAAAGAAAATTGCCTAAGAAACAGTGCTGTGACTCTAGTTTATGTTCTCTCAAATAGAGATGATGGAGTGTTTCTGGGGAAGACACATTTGTCCAAATCCTTCTGGCAAATTGACCACAAACCCAATTCAACAGGTGTAAGAAAAATTAAAAATGTTATTAACTCAATACAGATGAGTGGCTTTAAGAATTATTATATATATACACAAGAACTCAAATGATATCAACATTTCAGAACATTCAGGAATTACAGCCTTTCTTAGTAGATCACCAGATGGGTGAATATATAAAGTATTTTACAAATAGATTGGAGAAGAATCTATAACAGCAGGTATTTTTTAAAAGAAAGTAAGATTTGATGGAAAAGAACCAAGGAAGTTTCATTCATTCATTCAGTCAGTCAGTTAGTCAGTCATGTGATAAGCATTTATTTGAGTCTCTAGCAACATCATATTCCTTCTTCTATGCATGGAAATGCTTTACCTTTCAACTAATTCCAACCCAAAGTTTACATGCAATAAAATGTAATAGTTTAAGTTAAAATTGTGACTAATAAGCAGTTAAGAGGAGTGTTCTGGTGTGATACTAAGCAATTTCAGTTCACATTTCTTCCCCATACTTACACATAGATTTAACGATAGCTTTTAATAAGTATTCTTTTTTTAAAAAACAATCCCCCAAATTAAGTTATTTTTCTGCCAAGAACTGAAATTTCTAAATCTGCGGAATCTTTAAAATACTTTTTCACAAGACATTAAGATATCTAAATCTTCTCAGTGTTATTTAATTAGTATTCAGAAGTGGAGATATATATTTCAAGCATACTTTTCTTCATTGAGTCAAAGAAAGAAAAGTGGATGACAAGAGAAACAGGACAGAAGGGAAATATACAGTCTTTATTCTGCATTTTTTTTGCACAGTATTATTTGTGACTTCAAATCTTAAGCAGCTCCAGACAGAAGTGCATCTATTTATTTTGGCACTGCTAGAGTTATTGTATGAGCCACTTCTGCTTGCTAAGTTTATGTAACAATAAATAATAATAATGGGAAAGGGCAGTTTGATAACATGACTCAGTGGAAGATGGGAGGTCATATGGCAGTTGACCCCGAATTGTAAAACTCACATTTCACATCAATCACAGAGCTAGATGTAGATTAAACAAGAAAAAAAGACCCTACTTCTTCTTTTTAATAATTTGACAATATTGTGATGCCTCAAAAGAGAAAAGCACAGTGTGTTTCCACCTGTCCATACAGTGGGGGTGGTAGTGCCAAACTTGCCATAAATCTGTGCTGCCAGAAAACTTTGCAGCCAGGATCAATTGTAGGAAATTATGTTCAGCTGAAAATGTTTTCCCCTGTCACATTACTTTAGCATCCTTCTGATTCATAAACAGCTAATTCTACCAATGATGCAGGATTTGGAATGTCACTTTCCTGATAAAGAAAACTCCATACTGAGCTAGATTTATTAATTCTCTTAAGCTTCTCTCAGGACACAGTCTTATGCAATTCTCAGGGAGAACTCTATTCCTTCAAAATAAAGCATCAAAAGTTATAATAATTTTACCATCCTCCCTTTAATACATTTGCCTCACCCATCTCTGCAATACGTTTCTGAGGTGCTCTAGTGAGTAGTGAGGGTGTTAATGAAGCTGTTCACTGACCATACTACTAGGGGTTTTGGCCTCTTTCACTAGGTGATGGACGTGATCGGTGTTTCTTTACTATGTGAATAGTGATGGGAATGTTTAACTTGAAGAAGGTACAAATTTAAAGAGACCGCACTTCTGTTCTGGCTAAAGAGGGATGAATTAGTCATGCCGTTGCTAATAAGCATTTAAACATGATCAGTTTTTTTTTTAATCCTTACCCAATTACATGCCCATTGATTTTATTTTTTAAAAGATTTTATCTGTTTATTTTTAGAAAAGGGAGAAGGGAAGGAGAAAGAGAGAGAGAAAAATATCAATGTGTGGTTGCCTCTCACATGACCCCCACTGGGAACCTGGCCCACAACCCAGGCATGTGCCCTGATTGGGAATCGAATGGGTGACCCTTTGGTTCACTGCCTGCACTCAATCCACTGAGCTACACTAGCCAGGGGAATTTTAGAGAAGGGGAAGGAAGGGAGAGAGAGAGACAGAGAGAGACAAAGAAAGAGAGAGAGAGAGAGAGAGAGAGAGAGAGAGAGAGAGAGAGACTGATTGGTTGCCTCTCATACACATACTGAACTTGCAACCTGGGTATGTGCCCTGATTGGGAAATGAACCTATATCCCTTCAGTTTACAAGATGATGCTCCAACTGTAACAGGGTGCATCCCAGAGGTGGGCCTCAAATAGGGATTTGGAATGGGGTCCAGAACTCAAGGTGTCTAGGAAATATTAGAAAAATATATAGGATGCCCTCCCCCTCCCCCCTACAGATTTTAGTTAGGGGAAGGGACACATGGAGCAGGAATGCAGAGCTGTTTTGTACAGCAACAGCTTTGCAGCTAACCTCTGGCATGTTCATTTAACATATCTACAACCTTTAACTGGTTTCATAGATATGTTAAATAACTGTGGCCATGTTTTGAGCCAGGGGGATCAAAGTGACATCCACCCAAGATGTAACTGGGGGGACAGGTTCCCCTGGGGCAGGTCCACCTGCCCAGACTTGAGATGGCAACCCAGAAAACCTGGAATAATACAGGAATTCTGGCAGGTGTAACTGATTCTAGGAAGAGTTGGAAATGGGGGTTCAGAGGAAGAATGGCTCAGGGATTTAAACCCAGACTCAGCCTCCATGCGAGAGAGAGAACTCCATGGCTTTGGCAAAGTGGGAACCACTGCAGCTTTGGCGAGAGTGAGGATCACATGGTTTTGGGGTACTCTCTTTTGCCACATGGCTTAGGAAGCAGGAGAGACTTTGCCTGGAAGAAAAGGAGTGAAAGGAATCTTGCTGGTGGGCCATGAGAAGGTGCCACTTGGCTTTAACTGGAGATCCTGGTGGTGACACAGCTGATGGTGCTGGGAGCCTGAATCACAGACTTCTGCTTCTTTTCCTGAGATACCATACCCCAGATTAGGGCAGAGGGAGAAGGAAGGACTGTGTGCCTCTGTTGGTATCCTAAAGGACTTTAATATTTTAATGAAGACATTAGGTCACTACTCTAAGTCTGTATAGCTTTAAATAAACATTTCCTTTTCTTTTCACAAATCTCTGGCATTGAGAGATGTCTTTCCTCTGGCAGCAGGCATAGCAAACCTAGTGGGGGAATCCTTTCAGTAATAGTACTCCCCCCTTTAGTCTGTTCTGTAACATAACAAATTGAGCCACACTGACCAGGGCTAAACATGATCAGTTTAAATCTGATCAGTTTAAATGAATTTTTAAATCAATGACATTAAAAATTAATTTTTCCTTAGATGGCAGGATTCCAAGTATTTTGAATTTGGCATTTTTTTCCTGGTAGAAATTAGGTAAGAGATAGGCTAGTTTTCCAAAGGTCTTCTTCTACTTCTGCGTTGGATCTGCAGTTCCACCTTAAAGATGTTTCTGATTTCTTCAACTCTTCCAGATCATTCTCTGCTGGCTTGGGGTTGAGTGATTCAGGACTCTTTCCTGGAGTTTTGGGTATACCACTTAGGTAGAGGGACAGTTTGATTTGGTAATTCATTGGAGTAAAAATTTCTTACAGGCAGTGTATTCAAGGAGGGAAGAGCTATTGGAGGAAATGGGAAGTTTGCTGTAAAGGCAGTTGGAATTAAAAGGTTAGGAAGACTTCTTTCTATAAATTAGAGGCATGGCACCACAAATGTTCCCGTATACCTAACTCATCCAACAGATCACATTAATTGATTTCCTTTGAGCTAATAGTGCCATACGGTATCCTCCAAGAATCAAAACGGTGTCAGAAACTGCTGTATCAACAAAACCATTTCTTCTACCTCCCAGACATACAAACTATATTGCCCAGCCTCCCTTGCAGTGAAAGTGGCCATGTGACCAAGTTATAGACAATGGAATGAAAGCAGAGGTGCTATATAGTGTTTCCAGCCTGGCCATAAGAGCCTCCCAAGCAATTCTCCAAATTCTTTTGTCTCCATTCTACCATCCAAAAGCATACAATCCAGCCAATTAAAAGACCCTTTGGGAGAATTCACAATATAAGTACAAGACTTGAATGACACTGTGAAAGGTCCACTAATCAGAAACATCTACATTATACAAAAAATACAATACAAAAAATAAATCGCATTGTGTTAAGCTGTTGAGATTGTGGTGTTGGTGATGTGTGTTATGACAAGCTAGTATTTCTTGCTCTTATCACCCTTCCCACAAAAAAACAAGATTTAGAAAATAAAAAAAAATTGTCTACAAAAAGATATTTACAAGTGCCAGTAAGCCAAATCTGGCCTGTGGAAACAACAAGTAATATATTTCAATGTGAGTACTGCTTTCAAAATTATAAGGTGCTAAACAAATATCAGTGTTTGCTAGTATTATGCCTAACACTTAACTAGGGTGGAAACTACTTCTAAAATTATAATGATTTGGTATAGCCCCATAGAATTGTCTTAGCAATTTCTCTGAGGTAATAGTCATTTCTAAAGCAACCATGGTTTTAATGACCATATAGAAATTAGATTAGGAGTGCTTAAAATAGAACCAGTGTGTTCACAGTAGACAATAGGAATATACCAGTTCCAGTTTATGTTTCCTAAAAATTCAGCTCATTATTTAGAAACAGGATTAGAGATTTAGTATAAGACCATTTGATAATCACCATAGTAATAACTGTTCCAGACAAGAATCATCAATGGAAGCTTAAACTCATGAGTAAAAGTTTGTTGAGAAATAGTTTATCAGACAAAATCACTAGACAAAGACCAGAGTAATAATTGTTGCAGGAAAAATCTACCAATGGGTGCTAAACTCAACGGTGGACATTTGAGGAGAACAATATAATTGCGCGGTCTCCAATACCTCCCCCCAAATAGTGATCGGTTACAATAGGAAAGCTAGTAACTCTATGTGAAGAAACCAAGCAGACACCATCTTAACGAAGTGACCAAGTTTAACATCGCCATCAATAAGACATCAATGTGATGATAGTCCCCTGATATCATGCACTAAGTAGGACACAGTGTCAGTTCTGTGGCACTCTTGCCACAAATCAATAACAATCTAATCAGGAAAATAAGGCAGACAAACTGTAACTGAGAGGGAGTCTAAAAATCAAATGACCAGCACTTATTAAAAGTGTTGAGGTCATGAAACACAAGCAAAAATGAGGAACAATCATAGATTAGAGGGAACTCAGAAGATGAAACAAATAAAAATAATACGGTATCTTAGATTGGATCCTGGAACAGAAAAAGAGCATTAGAGTAAAAAACAGATGGAATTCTAGTAAGATCTCTAGTATAGTTAAGAGTGTTGTACTAATGTAAATTTCCTGATTGTGACAATTGAACTATATTTCTGTATTTTGCTAACATAAGAGGAGGCTGGATACAGGGTATACTGGAACTCTGTATGACTTTTGCAACTTTCTGTAAGACTCAAATTATTTCAAAAAAGGGAAAACATATTTACATAGTCTCAAAGTATCTCCCTATAAAATATTTAACTATAAAGGGAAATACAGTAACTTCACAGTGGCAGAAGCTGGTAGATACCACTTGAAGTAAGTAACTAAAGATAATATCACCATTAATGGGACAAATGGAAATTAAATACATCCTAATATGATGCACAGTGGAGGATTTATCATCAGGTCTGTGATATTCTTGCAAAAAAATGTATAACACTAATGTAATCATGAAGAAGACTCGGAAAAAGTCAAGTTGATAGACATTCTACAAAATGACTGGCTTGTACTCTCTCTAAAAATATCAAATTGTGAAAGACAAGAAAGACTGAAAAACTGTTTCAGATTAAAGGAGACATAAGAGGCATGGCAACTAAATGCATCAAGCAACCCTGAATTAGATTCTGAGCCAGACTTCTCTTTCTTTGGCTGTGAAGGAAATGAATGGGACAATTGATTACATTGGAATAATGTTTGCAGATTAGAAATTAGATCTTTATCACTCTCGATATTCTAATTTTGGTCATTGTTCTATAGTTATGTAAGAGAAAGTCCTTGTTTTTACAAAGTACAATACCTAGTGACGTATTTAGGAATGACACATCATGTCTGCAACTTAATCTTAAAAGGTCAGAATATATTGTCCACACACAGTCACATACACAATATATATATATATATATATATATATATATATATATATATATATACACACATTTGGGTGAAAGACATGAGGATTTTTGTATGCTTTTGAAATTTTTCTATAAACCTCAAATTATTTTGAAATGAAAGTTTTAACAATAAGAAGGAAACCAACCTTGTACATTATCTCCCCTCAAGAACCTGTCTTTTTATTTTGGTTTGTATGGGAGATTAAAAACAAATGAGCATAGAAATATTAAGTATACAATGTAGCAGAGGCTAATTTTTAGTACTTATTGAGGATGTACTGATAAATACTGTTGTAGTCACATGAGGGGAGCATATGGAGTGGCAGTATATTGTCAGAAAAATCTTCATGGAAGGAAGGACTTCCTAGGCATTAGAGAATGAGGAAATATGACCAAAAACAGAGGTAAGGTATGGAGTTCCTAGGCAGAAACAATGCCTTTGGAGAAAAGGAGGGATGGGAATGCCCATGTGAGTTCTCTGAACAAGAAAGGGAGCAAGTCTTCTTAATCCATAGTGTCTAGGATGTCAGAAGCAACATGCACCTTGTCTCCTGGAAGATAATGCTGTCAAAGTCTTTAGGTAAACTGATGAAGAGCCTTGGTTCTTATGTTATTTTATCCATAGAAAAATATGGAATGAATGCAAAGGGGTTTTTTTAGTAGGTATTAAATATGTCCAGTATTTCATATGTAATAAATCATCAATTTATTGCAAATGATTTAAAAGAAGAAAAACTATAGGCACATTTTCACTTGTGTGAAGTGGGAATGAGAACACTATATTCCTAAAAATAGGAGGGTCGTGGAATTAGCATGTGGTGGCATAATAACCTACGGATAGATATAACCAAGAGAGCTGTTTCCTTTCTATCATATTCAACAAAATCACCCAGAAATTATTTTAAAGCCTACCGCCTAGATAACTTCCTAGACTTTCTTATCATCACAACTTACCTTTCCCAACCAGGAGAGAAAATAACAATATTCTCCAGTAAATGAGTGGATAAATAAACGTGCTACATCCAGACAACGTAATGTTATTCAGTGCTAAAAAGAAATTAGCTATCAAGCTATAAAAAGAAATGGAGAAAATTTAAATGCATATTACAAAGTGAAAGAAGACAATCCAAAAAAGCTGTATAATTTCAACTCTGTGATATTATAAAAAAATCAAAACTATAAAGACAGGAAAATCTCAGTGGTTGCCAGGTCAAGGAGAAAGGTACGAAAGGGCAAAACACAGAGGATTTTTAGGGCAGTAAAACTACTTTGTATGATACTAAAATGGAGGATACTTGTCAATATACATTTGTCAAAACTCATAAAATGCACACTGAGAGTGAATCCTAATGGACTTTGAGGTATAATGATGAGTCAGTATAAGTTCATCAGTTGTGACAAGCGTACTACACTGGTGGGGAATGTTGATAACAGAAGAGACTTTGCATGTGTGGGGCAGGGGTTATATGGGGAATCTCTGTGCCTTACTCTCAATTTTTTTGTGAACCTAAACCTTCTCTAAAAATTAAAGTCTACTAAAAAAGTAAGAGGCACACTTACCCAGGAAAGAATACATTCTCTTTTAAAACATTTGTTTTTTTACCACCAAACACAATTGATTTTTTAAGTTATTTAATTATCCTGGATCTTTTGTAAATGCTACAGAGGCTTGAAATTATCCTGAATTTGAAGATTATTTTTGTCATTCTGAAATGTTTCAACTATGAAATGTGTGGCACTATATAGGACACTATAGGGCACTTTTAACATATTCATCTCTAGAAGTACACTCCAAATCACAGCAGTAATAAAGTCTTGATAGGAAGCACTCAAAATCAGAAGAGAGCTAAATGATTTCTACTTAGCTTTCAACACTCAACAAAGAGGACTGACCACCCTGAGAGGCAGCTCCTGCATTGCCAGCACCACCAACACCCTCTGCTGCTTCCCATGGAGACTGACTACAAGAGACCCCAGGCTGCTGGGTTCCAGGTACTCTTCCAGGTTCAGAGCACAAGGTGAAACTCAGCAGGAAGCTCAGCAAAGCTGGAGCAAAAACACCCACATGGCAGGAGATACCATGGCCCATTGCACAATTACATAGCTGCCCTGGGGCTTTCTCACTTTGGGGACAAGGCTGCATACCAATGAGGTTGAGTAGGAATGATTTCCAGAGTTCAAGTCCACAGGCACTTTAAGCTCAGGCTGCAGTGCCCCTTGGGTCTCTCAGCCATGCAACCTGATGAACCCAGGAAGCCTTAATCACTGCGCACACTACCCTTCTCTCTAGTGATCATGATGGAAATCCTCCAACCTGATGACACTTGGACTTGACTGAGGCCCAGCCATGTCAAGGACACTCTTAAGCTCTGGGAGTTAAGGTCACTTTCCCAGTGAAAGTAGCCCAAGGCCTCCTGCTTCCGGGTTTCCCTCTGCTGCTCTATAACATTGAGGGACACAAACTGTCTGCCACTGGGCAAGCCAGCTGGGCTAGAAAGACTTGCCCAACAACCAGGAACCCAGACTTCCAGGGGACCAAAAACACCTGCCCCTGGGTGTCAGGAAAGGAGGCTGGGACTCCTGTAAGAAACCCGGTGCTCATGTTGATGTTGTATCTATAGGCGTCCAGTCTCTTGTTCTCTGTTTGAGTTCAAGGACCTCCTGAATCCCTAAGCTGAACTCAAGGCAGTTCTAAAGACAAAGACAAGATGAAGCTCAGACAGAATCACCTCAGTCATGTGTCCCTGTAGACTCCACAAGACCAGCCTTGATACTTCACATACAGCACTTCACAGCAAAGTCCCTGGGGAAGCAGGTTTATGCCCCAAAGGCCATTTCAACCTACAACCAACACTTTTTGGTTCTGTCATGGGCCCAGCCTCTCCTTGTGCAGCCTTGTCAGAGTTTGGCAGGAGCAGCATTGCAACCTGAACGAACGCTTCAGCACCACCAAGTTAGTCCCTGGAGACAGGATGGCTGAATGGGCAGGTACAGGCCTGGATAGGCCTGACAGTGACTCTGCTGGAATGGTGTCACTGAAGAGTGAAAAGCAGCCAGGAGTCAGTGCCAGGCTGTTGGGGGCTGTCAGCAGTTCAGAGTGCGTGGGACACAATTGCCTCCCAAGTGAAGCACATGACCACATGAAGAAAAGTTTACAAGTGTTTCATGAGGACAAAGCAGCTTTCTGGATCCTGTTTTATTATCATAGAAGTCATAAGATAAAATTTAAAAAGTACTGGTTTAAGATATGAACATTCTTTCTCCTTTAGAACTCTTATGCCTTTGAATAATAGGAGGACTTCTTTACCATCACTAAAACCAAGGCTATGGAAACAAAAAGGAAGCCATGGCAGCCTCTCTCATCTGTCAGAAGGAGTATCAGGAGTATCATCTTTAGGCTGAACTTTGCCCTCAAAACTCTACATTCTGAGATTTTATTCCAAAATCATACTGCATCTATGGGCATTTTATGAGAAGACTTAGCTGGATTGAAATTTTTACTCCTGAGGACACAAGGCATGCATGCTACATTCATTTATTCTTTACACAGATATTTATGTAACAGCTACTATAATGTCAAGACTTAGTCTGAGGCTGAGAGTATAGCAATAAGTAAGACACATGAGATCCCTTCACTTAAGGAGCTTGCTTACATTTGGATGGGATTAGACTGATAACGAATAAGTAAATGTATTAAAAAAATAAAGGATATTATAAGTACTAAGAAGAAACTGAACAGAGTGATAAAATAGAGAGAAACTTGGGAAGGCAACTTTAACTTCAGTGTCCAGGGAAGGCCTCTGTGAGGTGGTAACATTTAGCTGAGACTTTGAGTTGTCTCAAAGTTGCCATGGGCAGGTTATGTTTCACATGTTTTGAACCATCCACTGGGGAGTTGTCGAGTAGGCAGTTGTATGTACATGGAGTTCAGAAGAGTAGTAGTTAATGCCATGAAAACTAGATGAGATGATGTAGATTGGTTGTGCAGAGTCAGGTGAACCTTGGATTCATCTGGTGAACTTTAAAAAAAATCTCAATGCCTCAGCATTTTCCTAAACAAAATCCATTGGAATCTCTATGGTGAAACTAAGCATCTATAATATTTAAAGCTCCCCAGGTCATTCCACAATGCTTCCAAATTTGAGAACCTTTGTTATGAATATTCATCTAGAAAAGTAGTCATAACGAAGGATGATTTACCTCCAGGGGATATTTGGCAATAGTATCTGTAGATATTTCAAATTGTCAAAACTGGAAGGTTTGGGGGGTGAGGGGTGTGATACTGGCATCCAGAAGGTAAAGACCAAGGATACAAGACATAAGACATCCCCTACAACAAAGAATTACCTAGCCCCAAATGTCAGAGTGCCAAGTTTGAGAAACCCAAGTTATATGAGATATAGAATAATGGTTCTTACACTTGAGTGTACATCATAAGCATCTAGAGGGCTTATTAAAATACAGATTTCTGAATCCTACCACATCCTGATTCAGTTGTTCTGGAGAGTTGTTCTGTTCATGAAAATTTGAATTTCCAATAAGTTTCCAGGTGATGTTGATGCTGATGCTGATGAGCCAAAGGCTACACTTTGAGAAAGAATGATTCAGGACATTGGTTCTTATACATGGCTGCATATTAAAATCACTGGGTGGTTTTTAAAAATACTGATGTCTGGGTCCCATCTCTAGAGGTGGTGATGTAGTTTATTTGAGGCATGGTCCAGATGCTGGGACTCATGTGCAGCCAACGTTGAAACCACTTACCTAGGAAAACAGTGTGGGCAGAAAAAGACAAAAAAGTCATGGCTCAGCTCCTTTTGCTCAAGGATTAGATGGAAAAGGAGTTGGAAAATACATGGCCAGTAAGTTAGGTGGAAAACTAGGGGAGAGTGCTGTTGGGAAGCTAAGAGGAAGCTCTTCAAGATGGAGAGAGTTGTCTGCTTAATTGAATATTTTATATCCTTTTGAATGCCAGCCCTCAAGTTTGGTCCTAGATGTCAGTATATGATTGGAGTTAAAAAAAAAAACTCTCTAAAAAATACCTTTCTTGGCATCTGCCTTAGATTTCAGATCTCTTGCTTAACTATATTCAAGGACCCACTGTAAAAACTACCCTTTGACAGCACTGAATATCATTGAATTATATACTATCAGCCCTCAAAAAGATAATAGTTATGCTTCCTTATTTTACCAGTGATAAAATAGAGGTCTCAAAAAGACAGTGCCTTGGCCACAAACATGCAGTCACAGTTTAAGAACTTAGAACTCCTGATTTTCTTAATTATGCACTTTACACTGTGCAAGGAAAATCTTACAAGTAAATGTCTGGAACCAGTGATTTAAAATCCAAATATCTCTTATGTTTTAAAGCTTGGCTCCATTGTTCTGCAGTTTGTACATGTCAAGAATTCTCACAGGCAGAGCCAGGCTGAGGTTGGGGTTCCCCTGCTGACTCTTCGAAGTAGAATGTATTAGCTAACAAGTCAACACTGGTTTCAGGCAGGTAAAAGCCCACATCCAATGGATCAAGGACCTGGAATCTTTTATTAAGTCATTGTTTCCTTTGTACCAGGCCCAAGTTTTTGACTAGAGCACTGGGCTCCACCCAGTAGACCCTTGCTTTGCAGTGACCTTCTGCTGGTGAGGTCACATCACTAACTAGCCCAGCCCAGCCTGAGTTCTGTGACAGACACCGATGAGCAGAGCAAGTCTGATAGGAATCCCTCATATGGCCTTTATTCTACATACCAGGCATGGAAGGTACCAGTAAGGACCATTTTTTCTTAATTAGATTCCTTTTATGGTGAGAAAATAAAAAGATAGGGGTTTAGCTGAGCACAGAATGTTGAATAGCAGGTACCTCAGTCTTTTTTCACAAGTTTTGTCTCTAGTGGAGTGCCAAGTTTGCAAAGTCCTAAAGAATAAACTACCTGAAAAATTCTAGAGCTTCCCATTTACCATAAACTAAAAATTCATCTAACTTTCCAGTAACCTGAGGATAAATAAAACTTGGTGGATGCAAAACAACCTTAGAAATTATTTGGACTAATGTCTTTGCAAAGCTTTATCACTTTTCTCTAAAAAAAGCCCAAAACTTACAGACTAAAACAAAAATTTCCTTCACTCATTATTCTTTTTAAGTATATTTTATTGATTATGTTATTACAGATGTCCCATTTTTTTCTCTCCTTTATCCCCCTCCACCTTACACTCCCACCACCAGCACCCCCTCTTAGTTTATGTCTTTGAGGCATAAGTTCTTTGGCTTCTAGGTTTTCTATATTATTCTTAACTTCCCCCTGTCTGTTTTGTACCTGCCAATTATGCTTCTTATTCTGTGTACCTTTTTCCCTATTCTTTCCCTCTCTTCCCACTAATAATCCTTCATATGATCTCCATTTCTGTGATTTGTTCCTGTTCTAGGTGTTTGCTTAGTTTGTTTTTGTTTTTGATTTTTTTCAGGTTCAGTTGTTGATATTTGTGAGTTTGTTGTCATTTTACTGTTTGTATTTTTTATCTTCTTTTCCTTAGGTAAGTCCCTTTAACAGGTCATATAATAAGGGATTGGTGATGATGAACTCCTTTAATTTGACCTTATCTGGGAAGCACTTTATCTGCCCTTCCATTCTAAATGATAGCTTTGCTGGATAGACTAATCTTGGATATAGGTCCTCGCCTTCCATGACTCTGAGTACTTCTTTCCAACCCCTTCTTGCCTATAAGATTTCTTTTGAGAAATTAGCTGATAGATTAATGGGAACTCCTTTGTAGGTAACAGTCTCCTTTTCTTTTGCTTCTTTGAAGGTTCTCTCCTTATCGTTAATCTTGGGTAATATAATTATGATGTGCCACAACACAGCAAAGTGGGTTGCCATGCCCAAGTGAATACCTAAGGTTCTGCCCCTTACAATGTAATAAGTAAAATGTGCACTGAGACAAAGAAATATGGCCCAAATGAAAGAACAGATCAAAACTCCAAAAATAGAACTAAGCGATGAAGAGATAGACAACCTATCAGATGCAGAGGTCAAAATGCTGGCAATCAGGATGCTCACAGAAATGACTGAGTATGGCCACAAAATAAAAGACGAAGTAAAGACTATACTAAATGAAATAAAGAAAAATATACAGAGAACCAACAGTGAAGGGAAGGAAAACGGGACTCAAATCAATGATTTGGAACAGAAGGAAGAAATAAACATTCAACTGGAATAGAATGAAGAAATAAGAATTCAAAAAAAATGGGGAGAGGCTTAGGAACCCTTGGGACAACTTTAAACATTCCAACATCTGAATCATAGGGGTGCCATAAGGAGAAGAGGAAGAGCAAGAAATTGAAAACTTACTTGAAAAGATAATTAAGCAAAACTTCCCCAAACTGGCGAAAGAAATAGACATGTAAGTCCAAAAAGCTCAGAGAATCCCAATTGGACCCAAGGAGGAACACACCAAGACACATCATAAATAAATTGGTTCATTATTCTTTAAGTCAATTGACAGTTTGGGTCTGGGATGGCTTTGCTGATGTGTTTGTTCTTTTGGTCAGCAGGTAGTCGGTGGATCTGGGATCAACTCACTCACATGTCTGGTTATTGGCTGCAGCAGTAGAGATCATTGAGCCAAGTGTCTCTCCTCCTCCAGCAAAGTCCAGGCTTCTTTACTTGGTGGTTTCAGTATTCCAAAGAGCAGCAAGAAAAAGCCAGTATCAATGCTCAACTACGTTCAAGTCTCTGCTGCCAGCACTCTTGTTACCATCCCATTGGCAAGTCACAGAACTTAATAAGGTCAGAGGTAATTCTCTATAAGATGATCAGCCCTGCCCAGCATGCATCCTTACTTCCCTGTCTTCTAGGATACTTGATTGGCATGAGTTGTTCAGTATTGTTAGCAAAGTAGTTACAACTTCTAACTGCACGATTGTGGAAACAGTGTTTTGGAAAGGGAGCAGGAATAGGTAAATCACACCTTACTTATGTCTTTGATTTTTCAAACAATGAACATGTCAAAAACACCTCACAAATCCAGGCCACAAACAGAAAATAGAACTGATAGCAGAACACATAAAATCAAAAGTTTAACTACATAAAAAGGTAATGAAAAGACTTAAATATTCAATAACTTAAGTAAATGCAGAAATCCACAATGAAGGAAGTAAGGTTGGTATGTCAGCGTAACTGTGGTACACAGGCTATATTGCTTTAACAAGTTCCATGGCTTTGATTCCTCCTGTTGACCTGTTTATCAGGCAGGCTGATGACAGAGAGCTTTTTAATACAGATAAAATATTTTTAAAATATTTTCCTATACTTTTTCTCACATGTTCTCTTTTATTGTTGTTTTTTTTCCCCCAAATAACCAAGAAAATAAATCTCTGGAAGTATAAAAGAGTTTCAAGGAATAGAAAATTGGGTGCCTATTTTCTTTTCTTTCCTTTTTTTTTTTTTTTTCTATTTTCTTTTCTTGAACTTGTCTCTGGAGCTAAAGTAAAATGAAAGCTGTTGTATAAATTTGAACCTTTCCTCTTTAAAAATCTCCACAATTAGTTCATTATGTCAGATGCACAGTTGAAATCAAGGGAGGTGAACTATACTTATTTCTACTTTAAATGCAATATATATGTATTTACCAGCTTTTCTTATCCACACCGTAAAACTTGTTCACTGGAAATACTATAGCTAATTTGCCTTCATCTGAGGTGCAAATGCAGCAATAGCTGACAAATAACAAGCTGCACGCACATAGGCAGTTTGTCAACATCAGGGGCCACCTCACTCCTTAAACACTAGAATTTAAAATCATGACAAGCTGGAAACATTGGATTCCATTTCCACTGGCCTTGTCTGTCATCATACAACCAAGTATAGGCTCTGAAAAGTCCTGGGAGTGAAACTCCTGAAACTCATTATCAAGGGGAAGAGGTGGAATGGATCCAAGGTGACTGCATCTTCTGCCTGCCTTACCAAGTATAAGAAAAGAGAGAGGATTCTCTCTCTTTTCATGTAATTCTAAGTCAGTGGAGAATCTCTCCTCCCATCCACCTCCAAAGGTTCAATGCAAACCTTTTCCCCAACTCCACTCCAAAAACAGTCATTATTCTTATCTCATTCCCTAGAATGAAGATGAGGCAAAACCCTATGGATTAAGGACTAAAGTTTACAGAACTAGGGCCAAATGCAGAGCCAGGTTATATAGTTTTGTACAGAATATAAATCTGATACTCTTGAAAGATTCAAGTTCTTTCATAAATCTTTCTAATATAGTGGTACCTCAGTATTCATCATTAATTTGTTCCAGAACTAGTGACAAATGCCAAAACTGATGAGTACCGAATGAGGTATTTATCTTGTCAGGCAACATCATAATTCATACAAGTTCTAGCAAGTGCAAAGAGTCCCAAGCAAGTGCAGAGTGCAGAAACATTTTTTTTCTTGTCAAATTGTGACAAGTACAGGGTTTGACAAGTGTTGAAGCCAACGTGTACCAAGGTATAACTATAATCACAGTTGGTCTCAAGATATAATCATATTTGCAACACGTTATTTGTGATTCCTGGGAATACACTAATCTAAGTATAATCCTAAATCCCCAAGCTAAATATATACATATCCACATACATATAATCACATATCACAATGTTTGCAGTGAGCACTCTTGGCTCTGTACCCTAATTCTCTTTAACAGGCTAGTGTACTATCCAGCTGCTGTAGGTATTTCACCATTGTCCCTATTTGGATAATTGCCCTTAGCCAAACCAGATCCACCTTGCCTGCAATGTTACTCTCCCTGCTCCTTGGGAGTATGGAGAGGCAACCAATAATTCACTGAAAGTGAGTTTTAAACAAATAATATCAGATTCTTTTTTGCTTCAAGGTAGAACCACCTATAATGGAATTCATGAAATGGATGAGGCTAAAGCTCAGCTGCAGGTGAGAAAACCCACTTCCTCAATGCCTTTTACCAGGCCCATCCTTCTTCTCTCATTCCCTTTTTCCTGAGAGTACTTCTTCAGTAAGTCATATGCACTGAATCCCTGTCTTAAGCCCTGCTTCTAAAGAGTCCAACACAGGATAACACCTCATTATGGATCTTGAAAATTTTCAGCATGGATGCTGTTCTTCATCTTATTCTACCTCTACCTTTTATTTTAAAAGCATTTGCTATTCACTATATGCTTGATAAGATTTCCTCTTATCTCTCTACCTCAGCCTCTCACTCACATAGGCAGCAAAGTTGGTTCCTTTTGCTCAAGCTGCCTGACATACTCCTATAGAAACTCAAAGTTCATTGCCCTCTTTACAACAATGTATAGATGAGATTACATACACCCTGCCAGAAAATAAAAGTCTTTAAAAATTATGCTTTGGAGACAATAATCTCCCTTGAACTTGAAACCCACAGACAACTGTCACAGGAATGGCTGGCCCTGGAAAACTTTCCCATAACAAGACCATTTTGTGAAACCAATGAAGCTGACCTAGTCTTTGATAAGCTATCTCTGAAGGGCATAATATGTCAAATATTTCCTTATCATCTTCCCCTGTATGCTTTCAGAGTACATTCAATACTCTTTTGTTCTCCTCCCTCACAAAATTTATTTTCTGCTTTTATATAGAGGTGTGGCCCCCTTAAGCACACTGGGTATGGAAAAGCTTTAAATAAAATATAATGAAAAATCTAAGTAAACATGTGCCATACTATATTACATAACCTCAGCTAAACATCGATACAGAAAGTAATCTGTCTCTTGGAATTCAATGAATGTGCCCAGCACCATGGCTCAATTCCCTGCTAACCCTTTCTCTCTTTCATCAAACATAGACATGAACAAACTAGATATTATGAAACCTGGTTCATTTTTTACTATAATGATTATACTTCTCATAGCTAATATTTACTAAACATTCTCTGTGCGCCAAAACTGTTCTAACTGCTTCGCATGTATGATCTCATGCAAGTGCCACAACTACATTATTACAGGGGTACTCTGTGTACCCTTTTTTAACAGATGAGAAAACTTTGTATCTTAGGATTCCATATAGAAACCCTGTGCCATACTGATCATTCTTCTCTTTTATAATTTTGATGGAAAGTCTCCCTTTAAAAATTCTTTCTGATTAGTAGTATACTATGCTATTTCTATAGTCAGGTTGTACCTTAATAACACATTATACTGCTAAAGTAGGAACTTTTAATAGTTTTAATAAGGGCTAATTATGTGTTTTTTATGTATATGATCTTTAGTCATAAGAACAATAGCATAAGTATTTTTATTACCTTTATAGAGTTGGGGAAACTGAGGCTTGGGGAGGTTACATAACTTTCCCACTGTTAGATTCAGGTCTACTTCTACTATCTGTGAAACCAGAGCATGAGCACAAGTGAGGGCTATCACCTTTTCTTTCATCTTCAAGGCCATCACAAGGGGCTGAGCGTGCAGCATGTAGACAACTCAGCCACCTGTGCAAGCTTTATCCACACCTCTTATGCTGCAAACACTTGGCACTACTCAGGTCTAAAGGTGCATGCAGTGCCATTCACTCTCAGGACAATATATGAAGAGAAGTGGTCCCTGCAGGCCCTGGAAAGAACTCGGGACAATTTGGCAGGGAATCCTAATGCAGGCTACCTGGAGCATGGTCTGAAAGAGAGAGTATGGTTCCAGGTGGGTACCTGCCCCAAACCTTTAGACTTCTCACCTTATTGAAAGAAATGCAATCAAGGAGAACCAGGGTCTGGCTTGCTATAGAACAGGGCCTAGGGCAGGAATCCTGTTGGCCCAACTATGAGAATGGAACTTGCTCCATAGCTAAGAGATGATTGAGGAAGGGTTTTCACTCTAGACCTTTAGAAGCCCTAACTGTTCGATGGCACTATTCTGCTAAAGCTTAGATTTCTTTGGTTTATGTCTTATTTCAGTACAAAATTGAATCATGGTGCCATCCCACAGCTTTTCATGATTTAGATAAGAATATCTGTGTTTCTTGGAGGATTACATGAGCAAATAAAGCTGGCCTCTTAAAAGTTTGAAAGGATAGATGATCAATAGACAATTCTTAGTAGAATTCTTTCCATACTTAGAATGCCTCTCTCAAGAATTCAAGGCCCAGGCAAATAATTAACAAGATTATGCATGCCTGACCAAAATGTAGCAAAGAAAAGAAAAGTAGGAAGCAGGAGTTCAAGGCCTTTACCTTAAGGTAAATTAAGAGAATAGGAATAGCTATTGAGGGTTATCACCTAACATGATGTATACTAGGTGCTCAGTGAATATTCCATAAATAAATATATAAATTGATGCAACAGAAAACTGTGAGTAAAATTTAAGTATTTGACTCTTCTCTTTCTTGGAACAGAATTTGTCTCTTCTTGGTAAGATGCATTTAATATATCTTAGCAATGCAATCAATGTCTATCTGTTTACTCTGTTTTCAATCAAATATTTCACATCTCTATGTCTTAAAAGAGGCTTGAGTATTTTGACTAAAGCTCCAATATTTTCTGGAAATCTCAGATGCAAAATCTTTTACCTTAAAACTTATTCCTACAACCAAGATTGCTCTATCCAGCAAAGCTATCATTTAGGATGGAAGGGCAGATAAAGTGCTTCCGAGATAAGGTCAAATTAAAGGAGTTCATCATCACCAAGCCCTTAGTATATGAACTGTTAAAGGGACTTACCTAAGAAAAAGAAGATCACAAATACAAACAGAAAAATGACAACAAACTCACAACTATTGACAACCAAACCTAAAAACAAACTAAGCATACACCTAGAACAGGAACAGAATCACAGAAATGGAGATTACATGGAGGTTATCAGCAGGGAGGTAGAGGGTGGGAATGGGAGAAAAGATACAGGTAATAAGTAGCACAAATGGTAGATACAAAATAGACTGGGGGGGGGGTAAGAATAGTATAGGAAATGTGGAAGCCAAAGAACTTATGTGTATAACCCATGGGCATGACCTAAGGGGTTGGGGGTGATGTGGTGAAAGGGGGATGCAGGGTGGAGGGGAATAATGGGAGGGGGAAATGGGACAACTGTAATAGCATAATCAATAAAATCTGTTTTAAACAAAAGAAAAATTTTTTAAAAAAGAAAGAAAAAAACTGGCAGTAACCAGAGGAGAGGGAGGATCATGATAACGGGGAAAGAAGGGAAGGGTCATCAAAGAACATATATAAAGGACTCATGGACAAAGCCAAAGTGGGGAAGGATTGAGTGTGGGGAGTAGGGGTATGTGGGCTGGGAGAAAGTAGTGGTGGGAAAATAGAGACAACTATATTTGGACAACAATTTTTAAAAAGCACAAAAAACCCTGTAATTCTTAACTCTTTTCACCATCATAGACTCCTTTGCGCATTCAATGATGAAAAGTACTACAAAAAATAAACAGGTATATATACACCAACATTTGCATTCAGAGATGCCCTTAATTACTATGAAACTTAACTTCAAGCTTTGTGTCACTTTATATAATTGTACCTAATTGATATTGAAAACTCTGTGTTAAAGACTGTGGGGATACAATGCCCTGGGAATAACCTTGAGAGACTCATGTTGGCCTTGGGTGTAGGTAGGCCTGAGTTTTTCTTAAGACTCATCCTGATTCAACCAACTCTTTGCCTTCTAGCTCAACTATTCTTTGTCCTCACTACAAAGGACTACATAGCACATATTGCCAATATCCCATCTATATCCTATTCATACTTCTCATTTCCATGGTAACTTCCAATTCCAGCATCTGGTTTCTTTGTCTGAGGACCCTCTCTGGTTGCTGAAGTTCACTCTCCCCACATGCATGGCAAGCTAGAAATGCCAGGGAATTAGTGTCCAATACCAAAAGAGCAGTACTCAGTGACTATCAGTTTCTTTCTTGATGATACACCATTTATTGATTTTTTTCCCTTTCTTGTCTCACTTTTCCAACTCCTTACTGATGTTTCCTAAAATTACCCACTCACAAATAAAAAATACTTTCATTCAAATTCTTATTTAAGGATCAGTCTCTGGGAACTCCAACCAGAGACAGACAGACTTGCCTATTCCTGGGGCTGAAATGTGTACAGCCACAGTGGCTTGTCTTTAATTCCTACCAGACTACTCAGGTAGAAGCTTTTTAGCTAACCATGATTTAAGGAGAAAAGAGTGAAGAGGGGAAGAGAAGGAATAAGGTATTAGAGAAACAGAAGAAAGAAAGATAAGGAGGAGATCATGGTGGTTGAAGAGGAGAAAGAAAGGAAGAGGAGAAAGAGGAAAAAGGAAAGAGAGGGAAAAGGGAAGGGGAGAGGGAAAGGAGGAATAAGAAGAGGAATGAGGAGGAGTAGCAGAAGGAGAAAAAGAAGATTCACAGGGTTGTTTTGTTTATACTATTCTCAGGTGATAGCTCTCCAAAGCCAATACTGGTAGCAAAAACTCTAGAGTACCTGGTGTATAAGTCAAGGCAGTAACAGAGTGGTCTATCTAAGGCATAAGTTAAAACTGACTCCATGATTGGGAATAGCCCTAGTTGTGTGAGCATTGCTTGCATTGTAGTGGAAATGCTAGACTACAGATCAGAAGACTTGGTGTTTTGTTTTGACTCTCCCAATAACATTCTGGATAGGTCTGTCCAAGTCAGTTCATCTTCCTAGACCTCACTTCCTTTTTTTAAGTATATTAAGAAAAATAATACATACCTTGCTTACCTAACAGGGAGAGGGTCAGTAAGATAAAAGGCACAGAGTAGTAATTTGAAAAGTGTGAAAGACTATTCAAGGGGCAGCAAACATCCAGTAACATCCAGGAAAGTGAAGCAGGAACCATATGGAGAACTAGAAAGGCCACTTCCCATCCATGTGAATATATCTGCTTATGACAAGTAGACAACTGTCAATAGAATTTCTGGTATTTCCAAAAAGCCAAAAATCTAAACATTTATAGAAAATCTTCTGACAACTATGTGTTAACTAGTTCAAATTTTGAAAAACATAACTAATAGCAGCACTGCATAGGTCAAACAATAAACCACAGGCTTCATTCCTCCCTTGGCAATCAGGTGTGACCTCTGATCTTTACAAATGAAGGCAGCAAGGGACCCAGGCTACCTTAAGGCCTGTTTTTGTTACAAGCTACAAATTAAAATTTTCTTCCAACTAGACCATGCACTGACATAGAGTCATCCAGATCTCCCTCATTTGGTTTACTAAGAGGCCAGAACACCCAAGCTCGGTAACACATCCCCTACCCCAAAAGGCCCATTTGGAGGGATCCTTTATACAAATAGGCCCTTAAAGGAAGTCCAAATCATTTTCTTTTTAACAGCACTGCCCAACCAAACAAAAGCTTGCAGAGACTATAATTACACCAGTTCCGAATTATCCATTTTGGGGTCATCTGTGTTTATAGCAAGGAAGTGTGTGTGAATGGCATCACCTACCCCAAACAAAGAAGACTATTGTGACCCTGGGCAAAAGCAAACATTCTTTCCATGAATATTTAAAAGCCATTACTTATCAGTATGTGGATCTTTTGGCCCTGTCCAGTGTGGTTCAGTTGGTTGCAGTGTCATCCTGTAAACCAAAGGGTCACAGGTTTGATTCTGATCAGGGCACATGCCTGGGTTGTGGGTTTGGTCCTGGATTGGGACATGTATGTGAGGCAACCAATTGATGTTTTTCTCTCTCACATCGATGTTTTTCTCCTTCTCCCTTTCCTTCCCTTCCTTTCTTTCTAAAATCAATAAACATGTCCTTGGGTGAGAATTGAAAGAGAAAGAAAGAAAAAGAAAGAAGGAAGGAAGGAAGGAAGGAAGGAAGGAAGGAAGGAAGGAAGGAAGGAAGGAAGGAAAGAAAGAAAGAAAGAAAGAAAGAAAGAAAGAAAGAAAGAAAGAAAGAAAGAAAGAAAGAAAGAAAGCAAGCAAGCTCTTTGGGAGTTAAAATGAAGGCCTAATGGTGGTGAGCACAGTGTATACTTTTTAAAAAAAGAAAAAGAAAAAGAAAGATGGCATCCAATCATATCTACAAACCATATACTTTATGCAAACATTTGAAGAATATGCATGCATTTGAGGAATGTTCAAAGGTTTCCCTATGCCTAGCAAATGTCCCTGGAAGAGTCCTCTTTAATGACTTGCATGGATTGATTTATTATATGTAATAAGTACTTCACATTATATAAACATATGTGTGTATACCCATATACAAACACAGGGAGTTAACATAGTTCACTGAAAGCTCACGTTCCAGTTTACATCAGTGGTCCTGGACTATGCCTGTTGCCTTGGTGTATGATGGTGCCACATTTCATTCTCAAAAATGTCTTTCCAGCTTAGACAATGAACTCTACAGTCCCACCAGATATGTCATTCTAGTTCTCTGTATGATTCTCCACTTCTTCAGCTGTAAGAGACTGATATGAAACTCCACTTTCTTGGGTCTAATTCTTCATCTGTAAAGTGAGGATGGTAACAGCTGCCTCTCAAGACTTCTGTAAAGATAGTGTGCTGATAAATTTTAAATATCTAACCTGCTGCTAGCTATTCTTATTTAAAGATATGTCATCTGGAAAAGGAATTTGTCATGGGATTGAATGATTGTCACCACAAGTCACTTCATCCATCTTTGGATATTTTAGGTAAAATATCATTGACCCCAGAAATAACTCCATCACATCTTACATGGTATAACATACTCACAGTCAATGATGGATATGATACATGCTATAGTGTCCCTCAAAGACTGCCAGGATCTCAGGAGGTGGGGCAAACCTGCCTCAGATCCCAAGGAATAGAAGACAGGGAGATACTGCCCTCCAAGGTATGCTCAAATTTTTTAAAGACTCAAAAATCTGGGGTCTGCTTGGCTCCTCTGCTTCTCTTCTGCCCCATCTCTTGCAGCTATGAGGTATCAGCCTGTGCCTGACCTATGGTCAATGTGGACCATAGGTCCACATTGGCCACATGACTGTGGATTTCTTGTCCTGCCCCAAACACAGTTCCCTTTCCTGGGGATTTTTTCCTGCTCCACATTTTTCAGACAAGATTGGATGCATTCAGGGTGGTATGGCTATAGACTCAGCGCTACATTTTTCAAAGTGAAGCTCCCATTCCTCCTCCAACAGTGGAGGACAAAACCCAAATGTAGTTTCAATTATGGCAATAACAAATTTATGAGGACCCAGTCCTTGCCACCTGTCTGAGAATTGTGTTAGACCTTTTATTGCTCATGATGAATATCATTTCAACAGTCATCTAAACAAATGAGAATGAGCCCATCAGTTTTCTACAAAAGACAGAAGATGAGATGAAGATTGAAACTGTCTGACTCCCCAGCATACAGGAAGAGGTAAAATATATATCACTTGGTATTTGCATAATTCAGTGAGATTCCCCATTTAAAACCTAACAAGGACAACTGAAACAGAGTGTTGATTACAAACTAGATGGCAGATTTATACATTTTAAATTATCTATCAGTCAGTAATAATTCTTTAATTGTAGGAAGAATTTTTTGGTATTAGCTGGTATGGATTTTGTATGTATGGATATGTAAACACAATAGTTAACATGTATTAAAGACATCCCATGTGCCAGGAATTATGACAAGCACTGAACCACATTTAATTCTCTTATTCACTTAATGAATTGTACCTATTTTACAGGTAAGGATTTAGGGCTTAGAGCAAGGAAGAAATTTTTCCAAGGTCACACAGCTATAAAGCCCCAGTTCTGAACTACAAATGTGACTCTAGAATCTATGGTTTAACCACTGCCCTACTAGGGCCCCATGAATATACAAAATCTGTCCAGAAGGTATCCAGCTGTGTAATATGAAAAACAGAGACATTTATTGAAAATGATACAAGATACAAGAAATATTTTACATAGGACAATGACACCTCAGTCCCCTTCAGACTAGGCTTTGGGTACTCACACAATTCTCCCAATGGCCATCAGCTGCCCCATTGTATTTTCCTGAATATCATTGACAGTCTGAAATCTCTTCCCTTTCAAAGGTGATTTTAGTTTTGGGAAAAGACAGAACCCACAAGACATCTAACCTGGGCTGTAAGGGGGCTGAGTCACCTGGGTGATTTCATGTTTTGCAAAAAATCTTTGCAGGAGATGTGGTACATGAGTGGGTGTGTTGTAGTGATGAAGCTGCCAATCACCAGTTGCCTAGAACTGCATCCTTCTGAATCATCTAAATAGTTTCCATAGAGGAATGTTCAATCTCAATGCAGATTTGTTGCTCCACTCACTCAGTCATTTTGAATGCGTTGGCCATACAATATACATGCTCACTCAACAATGTCTACCACCCCCACATACTAGTAGTGAAGTCATCATTGTTCATACATGCACATTCCAGTCCATTCTCCTTGGCTGCAGGTTACATTGATGTTGTGTAAAACATTCACATTGTATTAGCAAAGGTTGGACTTTTTCTGAACAGGACTCGTATATGAACATCCACACAGTGATTTTCCATTTCTTATCCTGATGAGAACTGGCCTGTGGCAAATCACCCACCCCCTCAAAAGAAGTAATGGGAATCCTTGCTGGTCACAGGAAGAGAAGTCCTCAAAGTACAGAGCATAGCGAAAGCTGTAACAGACCAGAGTCAAGCAAACAAATAATCCACTGAAGTATCAACCCATTGGACTAGCCTAGGAATTAAGCTGTAGGGCAGAAATGAAAAACCTAACCCCATGATTGATTTTAAATCTTTATAATAACAACCATTATCACTGTCGAGTATATAATGTGTGTCAGAAACTATCCTAAACATTCGGGCATGAAGTTATTCATTTAATTTTCAACATTGCCTCTTACGCCCACTTTGCAGATGAAGAAACTGAAGCACGAGGATGTTAAATAACTGGTCCAAGACCACTGAAATAATAGGTAACAAAGTTGGCATTTGAATTTAAGAAATCTAGCTTAGGAAAACAAACATAACCTTTCTGTACAGTTACACTCAAAGCTCTCATTTTCTTGGGGAATACATATTTTTGGTTGAAATTTTGCATGAAATCCAAAAGGAAATACAGCTCAGAATCCAGATTATGAGTGCTTTTGGTTATAAATAACTATTTTTCTCTCAGGACACAAGGAACTCTCTACAACACTGGGTGAGAACAAGCTTTATAGTCCATGGTAGCCAAATCACTATCTCTGAGATTACAAGAGTCATGAAGTGCTGCTAATATGATGGCAATGAATCACATTTTCAGTCTACTATCCAGTTGCCATCTGCAGCTCAAGTGAAGTCAAGATGGGTGGTATCTCATCATTACATATCGATATAGCTCTCATGAAAACTGGAACATTACCCGAGGCATAATAACCCTCATAAATAATCTATCAGCTCAAGGACATTAAATGTAAAGAAAGAGTGACCTCTGACCTTCATTCCCTTTAATGGTGCTTCATTATGCTCACAAATGGAGGCAAATTCATAATGGGGGAATCAGTTCTGCCAGTTGGAAATAATTAAGACACAACACTGAAAAACAGCTTTTTTTATTCTTTCTAATTAAGTGATCCATCCCAGTGGAGTGCTGAATTGGTCAGTGCAAATATAAATTACACTAAGTATGAGTGTTTTAAGATCAATGTAGAAGTCTCAATGCTTCCTCTGCATTCTGGCTGTACTTTCCAGACATTAAACCACTGTTCTGACTATGCCAATAAGAAACTAAAAAGCTGAATTCAGTTTGCAAGAAGATTCAGAATTCCCCACAGGTGGCCATACTCTCTGCCTGTCCTATGGATGGGTGAAACAAACACAGTGACAGGGCTGATATTGTGGGAAAACTCCTTTGCATTCCATCTGCAGCTCTACCCTGCCCCCTTGTACTTCAAGATATCAGAAGACAAAATATCTGGTTTGGAGATTAGTGGCTCAAATTTTGAAAGACATGTTTATACTTTGCTAAGCTGCCTTACCCTTCCTAAGATATCATCCTTGATGTGAATAATTTATCAAAGGCCCATAGATAGTTTTTTGCCATTGTCTAAGGCCTCAGCCATCAGTACAATAGAACTTCTGGATGTTAGGAGGCCAAGACTAGCTTGTCAAAAACTTTTGTCTAACTTCTAAATCAACACTGAAATTACATGCAATATTAACTAATTAAATTCACCATGTTTCTCCCAGGAAACTAAAGCAGACTGAAAAGCAAACTAAATATTTACAACATATTCTATGTTATCTTTGCTAATAGTGTATAAAATTAATATTACTTTCCTTTAATATGAATTTGGAAGATTCTTATGATCAACAAATGCCCTATATCTTCAAAACTCATCAGGGAAGTGTACAAGAGCATCTTATTATATCCATGTACAAAAAGCAAACAAAAGAACACCAAATTAAAGGCAAGAAAGTCTATTTAAACCTTGGCTCTGTCACTTTTACTTATGTGCCTATATGTCCACAAAGGGAGGGACTTCCACCACTCATATGCAGCACAATATCTATAAAAGTGCCTGGCATATAAATAGGTACTCAGTAAGTATATAATTATAAGTATGTGCCTAAATAAATAAGTCAAAGAATGTCTTGATCTGTGGAAATCACACGTCTTAACAAGCTTTGAAGACTGTTGTCTTAGGTTGAATTTTCCAGAGCAGACCTGAGGAGAGGGTACATGTATGAGTAACTTATTAAGAAAGTTCTTTAAAGAGAAATTGCTAAGTGAGTGGGAGAAGCAGGCAGGGAAGAAGACACACCAAGCAAGCATGCAATGTCAGGTGACATCCAGGCCTCAGCCTGATCCCTGATCCCATGGGGAGCTCTGGAGCATATATCATGTCTCAGAGTTTGTCACTCTTCAGGAAGAAGAGCTGAGCTTTCAGCCTCCTTTACCCATCAGTTTGATGGTATGTGTTTGCATTGAGAGGTGTAAGGGGGCAAGACTCTGAAGATCAAGGTGCAAAAAAAATGAAGCACACAGAATGTGCTGAGGGTGAGCATATAAAACCACTAAAAGTGATCCAAGGGAATCTGATCAGTTTCCTGTAAAAGTCTTGTATAATTGGCTTGCAAGATTGTGTGTTTCTATGGACCAAAACTGAGATATAAGACATCTGATGCTTTAACTTTGCAAAGCATGTTCTTTCACACTTTAACATTTCATTCTCAAAACACCACTGTCTGGTAGATAGAACATGAATATTATTATCCATTTATGAAAAATAAGGGATCTTGGGCCCAAAAGAGAAAAAAATGACTTGTTTCTGCCGAAACTAAATTAGCAAATATATATATATATATATACACACACACACACACAAAGATTATCCATTATAGGATAGTAACTAGGGGAGAGCTGAGTTGTTTGCTCAAAATTATAGGCACTGGGAGAAGGGGATATTTGCTGTAGGCCTTGGAGAATGAGTGTGATATGATTTTGTGGCATAAAGAGAAGAAACATTCTTGATGGGAGTAGATCAGAGGAGGGAAATGACAGGATAACTATCATAGTAGCAAAGAGAGGCCTCATGGAAATGGAGTAATTAGAGATGATGAGCCAATAATATGGGCCCTCAGAAATACCAATCAGAGTAATTGAGATTTTAGAAACTACTATCAGACAAAAATCAAACAGAAGAAGCAAATAAGTTACTGAGAATGGAGTCCAAATATGATGAAAATCTTTCATATTCTGAAGGTTCAGAGTGAATTGTCAATTTCCATGTGTGAGTTGATGAAGATCTGTCAATGGAGAAAACAATATAGATATGAGAGTTGTGAGAGAATGCCAGTAGTAACACAGCTGATGAATGTGAAAGCTGAAGCAAAGAGACAATCTGACAAAGAACATTCAGTTCTTTGGACAGATAAAAGAAATTTCTAGATTCATAAGGTGAACAGTATCAGATTTGCTCTCAAAAAACTCACTGTTTTCACCTTCTTTCTTGGACCTATTTGCCTCAGACTCAGAATACCTTGTTTGAAACCTAAAGTGGTAAGTTGCAGAGCACTTCTCTCCAAAGCCAGAATGAGAAGCAAGGTTTTCCATCACCTGTCCCTGCAGATGCTCCCTTCCCCTCACCACAGACCTGGACATGAACTCATCCATCCCTGTGGACAAAGAACAGCTGATAGTGGCTATTGTGGACATTTGACAAATCCATAAGATTATATGTCATTACCTAGAAGCATATTTTGCACCTTACAAAGTTTCAAAAAATAAATGGGAAAATATAGGTGAGCCTGCTTTATAGATTGCAATGGAAAATGTACTTGTTTTGTTTCTGTTTTAGTGGTAATATCTCACCTACAAAACACTTTAAATTCCCAATTTTATTTTTAATATATTTATTTTTATATCCCCTTTTTGATGGCTATATTTCATCTTGTACATCTCCCTATACTATCAAATTGTGTATAAGCACTACATGTACAGCCATTATATGAATATACAATAATTTAATTATCACTCTTCTTACACAGAGAATAAGAAACTGCTGCTAGTGATACTATGACACTTAGAATCTATATTGAATACTTATTAAAAGAACTATTTTATACATATTTTACATAGGACAATACAAACAGTAACCAAATTTAAGTTCAAGCATGCAATGACAATCCAATTACTTCTCACTGCCATATGACTGACAATTTTGAGATACATCAAATTATAACAACCATTCTAACTCCAATAATGTTAATATGCAAAATTATATTAATTTTAGTATCAATGAGATACAGCCTCAACAATCTGAGAAGGAGTCTTTAATGTAATCTGAAGGTCTGAGAGATTATTGAAAGGGGAAAATTCACAAAATGTGTTGTTTATTGGATTGTCTATGAATCATCTGCAACCATTTCTTATAACAAGAGTGATTCATAGCAATATTTGCTAAGCTCTTGCACTCAATAAATTAAAAATGATCATTGCTCTTATTACTAAGACAAATCCTTCAAAGAGAAGCTGTTGATGCAAGCCTAGATTGTTTCATATTAGTATACAAATGAGTTTATGATCATCTGTTCACACTATTTCAACTAGTTACATACATAGAGAACAACTGTCATGAATTTTCTGGTTGAAATATTTCTGTTGACAGTCTAAGCCTCTGGCTGAAGAAAGTTTGAGTCACCAAAACAATGTGAGCTGTTCCTTCATAGTAAAGATATACCCAAATAATACATAACTAGCTTAATATTACTCCTTTTAATGAAATACCCAAGTCTTTTTGTTTTCAAATTCAGGCTCATCCTACCTAAACTTTTGTTGGAATCTGATAATTATTCAATTAAAAAACTTTTAATCCTTATCCTATTTGAAATCAAAACCATTGAATTCTAGGATAAATGGCATCCAGCCTTGTTTCGCTTTCCTTTATGAGACACTCAGCATCCTGACTCAGGCTTATACCCACTATTTTTATCCTTTTCATAGACAAAATTGAGAAGGTTCAATGGGTCTAAGTGTCTCATTTCAAGTCAAGTCTTTATAATAATAATAAAGGGAAGGAATCATCACACTGTATTCCCAAGTTCAAAAGCATTTCTGTCATTTTGAGATTAAATTAAAAATAGATAAGCCTTAACTATACTTTAACATAATGAATCTATTACATACACCTTCAAAACACATTTTTTCATAAAATGAAAAAAAAACATAATAAATCATTATTTTCAAGTTCCTTTTCATATATAGCCCGGGTCTATGGTATGGAGGGAGGACTCAGAAAAGGTTACTTGATATAAGAGGCCATTAAGAAGAGTGCTGTATACATCCAACTTCACAATCCAAGGCAGAAAAAGTGAGTCTTAGCAGGGAACCATGTCCTTTATTTATAGGCTCAGAATATTCCCAAACGTGTTAATTAAATTTACTAATGGTGTGTGTATCAGTCGATCCTGGAGGGGAAAAAGATTTCTATAGGAGAGAGCTGCTTAGCAAAACCCGGGGGCGGGGGGCGGGGGGCGGCGGGGGGTGCCTTCCATGGCAACATCAACCAATCTATGGTTAGACGACAGGAGGAGAGTCATTCCTCAGTCCTCCCATCTCTTCATAGGTCAAGCCAAGTAGAATCAGAGGCGGTCCATAAGAGTCAGAGTAAGGTGAATAATATGGCAATGGATCCAAAAGGGCAGATGAAAAATATCCAGTGAGCTGTGGAATGTCAAGGTCTGCCTTAGGCAAAGGTGAGATAAATGATTTGCCCTTAAATCTTTTGATGATAGTCTCTTCCTAGCCTGTGACTGATCTATGACAATCACCAGAGGTTCACCATCATCCTATGCTGCTTCCACACCTGCCCAAGGCCCCCATATGGTCCCCACACAGGTTTGTCTTCCTTGAGTCTTAGTCCATATTTCAGATGTGCACAGTTTTCACATTTCCATTTCACATCTTTCTACATCCTAATTCTTCAAGGAAAACTACTCCTTGTGAGGTAGTAAGTCAGCCAATGTAATAAAATAATTCCATGCAAATATCTAGTACCACTAATTGAATATAATCATGGATATTGGAGCTGGAAGAGTGCTTAGAAGTTATTTCTGGATCTGTCATAATATTTGATATAATAATGTGGATTTTTTATATAGAAGGAAACAAAACCTAACAATGTAAGGTAACACACAAAATGTATTTTTTTCTAATAAAGGCCTTCAGAAAATGCAGTGTATCCCAAAGTGTGGACATTAGGTGGCATTCTAATTAGGTGGCATTTGCATAACATCATTTATCATATCAGGAAGAAAGACTTGGTTTGGATTAGGACATCTTAAACCCTCTTTAAACACTTGTCACATTCCCTTTTTAACAAAGAAAAGCAAGCATCCAGCACAGCCTTCAAGTTTGGGCAATGGTTGATAGATTTAATTTGATAATGTTTTATTTCCCTTGAAATTGTATTTTGTGTCATGTGATTTATTTTATGATGAATGATAATGACCTTCAATTTATGTTAATGACATTATAGTTTCCTTTTTAGCATAATTTTAAGTTTAGAGTAGTTGATTTAAAGAAAAATATGTGTAAACAGTAGTATGGTTTCTCTAGGTTACATAAAAATAAGTGTTAAGTAAAGCAATGTAGTTAGGGATATATGTTTTTATTTCAGAGTAGTGTTTTTATTTATAATCCTATAATAATTTATATACACAGGAATCATAGATATTTATGTGTGTGTTGTATGTACACATAAATGTGTGTATGCACATACACACACATAATGGAATTCTAACATTGGCCCCAATATCTTCTGGTATACATACTCTATATAATTCCCCTTGAGTGCAGGCAAAACTTGAAAATATTATAGAATATAACTTCAATAATTATATTACATTATATAGTTAAAGGGATTTAAGGTAACTTGACTATGAGTTAATGAAAAAGAAGATTGGGTATGTTTTACCTAATCAGGTGAGCCAATTAAAAAGACAAAAAACAGCAACAGATGTTTTCCTGTTGGGCTAGAAGCAAGCAGCCATGTTGCAGAAGGAAAGAACCACATAGCAAAGACCTGAAAGCAGCATGTAGATGCCAAGAGTGGTCTACAGCCAAGATAGCAAGAACACGTAAACCCAAGTCCTACTGCTACAAGAAATAGACTCTACCAACAACCAGTGAGGTTGGAACAGGAACCTGAGTCTCAGATGAAATCAATTCCAGCTGACACTTTCATTTTAGCTTGATAAGGTCCTAAGCATAGAGCACAGTTAACTCACATCCAGACTTCTGACCCACAGAAACTGTGAAATAATAAATTTCTGTTGTTTGAAGCTGCTAAATATATTGAATATCATAATTTGTTAAATAGTATTAGGAAATATATTCAAGGTCTTTCCAGACAGTTTCCAGCTATGTAATATGAAAAACAGAGACATTTATTGAAAATGATACAAGATACAAGAAATATTTTACATAGGACAATGACACCTCAGTCCCCTTCAGACTAGGCCTTGGGATCTCACATAATTCTCCCAATCGCCATCAGCTGCCCCATTGTATTTTCCTGAATATCATTGACAGTCTGAAATCTCTTCCCCTTCAAAGGTGATTTTAGTTTTGGGAAAAGCCAGAAGCCACAGGGCACCCAATCTGGGCTGTAATGGGGCTGAGTCACCTGGGTGATTTTACATTTCACCAAAAAAACTCTGCACAAGACGTGATGCATGAGCTGGTGCTTTGTAGTGATGAAGCTGCCAATCACCAATTACCCAGAGCTGAAGCATTCTCAATTATCCAAATAGTTAGCACAGAGGAATGTTCAATCTCAATGCAGATCTGTTGCTCTATTCACTCAGTCATTTTGAATGCAGTGGCCATACAGTACACATGCTCACTCAACAATGTCTACCACCCCCACAGACTAGTACAGTGAAGTCATCATTAATCACACACACGCATTCCAGTCCATTCTCCTTGGCTGCAGGTTACATCAATGTCAGGTAAACTGCTCTTGTTATATTAACAATGGTTGGAGTTTTTCTGGACAGACCTTATATATCTCTCTTTATATATACATATATATATATACACACACATTCACAAATGTTTACACACACACACATATTCAAATCCTTATACTGTTAAAGAGTTTATGAGAATTAATTGCAGGATAGCCTTACAGGAGTCTTCAGATTACACAGAAATCATAGCATTATGTATGCTATATAGTAGTGCTATCTAACTATACAACTGCCTATAAAAACTATTCATTATTCATATGCTAAGTAGAAACTATTGAACTTTCAAAGAATTATTAGGATTCTTTCAAACCAGTACTTGTCTCACTTGACTGTGCATACAGATCCCTGGAATATATTATGAAAACACAGACTGTGATTCAGTGGCAGTGATTTGGGGCCTGAAATTTTACATTGCTACCAGTCTCACAGGTGATGCCATACGGTCACTATGAGTAGTAATTTCCAAATTGGTCTCCTTTTTCCTAATAATAGGGCTTTGTCTAAGCCACCAAAAAGTGGTTTCCTAACTAGCTTTAGAGAATCATCAAAGTGATACAATTTCCTTGCCATTATCCAACATAGCCAAAGCCCATCTGTCTGTGGTCCATTCAAAAAGTGAAAGGGCATTGGAATAATCAGAACTGAAATGAGCAGTCACTTCTCTGACAGAAGGCAGGTCACCATGAGACCGGAAGTTTTGTTGAAATGTATGCTTAGGATTTGCAGCTGAGTTTAACCTCTATTCAAACTTCCAAGACTATGAAATTAGGCTGGAAATCTCTGCATTTATTATGATTCCTGGTATTTCCTGTTTCCATTCAGGCTGACAGTTTGCCAGCATTGCCTCTCTCGTGGTTTTTTTATACTTCCACCTACCATCCCAGCTAGAAACAAAAGAGGAAAGCAGCACGCAAAAGGAACAATGTGGAAAATGTAGGAAATTTTATCATGCAACCTTTGGTTTCCTTTGGTTTTCCCTGCAGTGTAGAAGACAAGTAATTTCTTCAATTACATAAAATTATGTGCCTGATTTAGCTTCCCTCCCCTCTCACCTTCTAATATATTGAAATGAATTCTAAATCCTGAGACTAGAAGGGAATTTTTAGATATCACCTGTCTGGCTATTTGTAGTAAACCAACTACCATTTTATGTAAACGTGCTTCCAGATTTGACTGAAGTTTGGGATAAACTGATAGTCTCTCCAAAAGAGATTGGATAGTTTTACTGATTAGTAAGCAAGTATTCTTGTTCATGTTGATTGAGGGAAGCAGAAACAATCTGGAGGAGGAAGAAATCTGGCAAAGTCAGGAAAGAGGAAAAAGTTGAAAGTAGAGAATACAAAGATGATGGACTTCTCAGGCAGCCAAACAAACCTTTGAGTCTAGAAAGCTGATTCAAGTAGTAGAGATTTTTACAGACCAAAGGAGAAAACATAGTAAAAGTTATCTTCAGAGAAGTACGAAGCCATACCCTATTCTGAAAATTACCAAATATTTCATTGTCAATGCCTAAATTATTCATATTGCTTGTTAGTGAAGTATTTGGCATTACACTTATGGAGAATGTCCTTCTTGAATGTATGGATTTTGCAGCAAGGAAAAGCTAAGAGATGAAAAGAAAATGCTTTTAATGTTTGGCAGTAGATACAGAGTGGAGTTCCCTTGCTGTTCATCAACCTTGGATGGCAGCAGCCTGAAATTGGATACTAGGGTCCTTTACCCCATGCACCTCTTCCAAAGCACATTTTCCAGATTTGAGATCAAAGCTTTGGCAGCCTCAAACCAAAACAGGGCTATTCCTTGATGCCACTATTTGAAAGGTCTCTTCTTTTGTTCTGAATCAGCTTTGGTACTATGCACCATGTTCACTGTCAATGCCCAGTTTCCAGGTGTGACTTAGGGCAACAGATACCAGAAGGTCCTAATACTGAAGAATGTGTGGCAAGAAAAGTGGGGATAATCCCACTTTTAGTTCAGGAATAGAAATAAGTACACAGCGAAACATACTTACACACTATACAAAGGATTCATAGAGGTATATATAATACTTTGAATATACATACGTTCATATATGTATTTATGAATATATGTTCATTCTATAAGCCACTTAAGATAGACATGACTGGAGGCTGAAGTGATTCTCAGAGGAAATGGTCATAGTACCAGGAAGGGCCAGGCACTGAAGCAAGAAAATCAAAGTACAGGGTGTCACTCTAGAGCATTTGGGATAACAGAACTCCCACTCTAGATGGAGGGTCTGACATTAATACCAATAGTACAAATACCTGGCCATAATTTTTATCTGATAATTATATCATTTGCAAAAATTAAAGTTCCATTGACAATGTCTAACTCAGAGTTCCCTGATCAGTACGCCCTATTACCCGACCATTTGGCACACACCCAAGCTGCCATGTACCCTGTCCTCCTCTCTAGGGGAGACTCCCTCTGCCTGCATCACATTAGCTAGCACAACATGAACTCCCCAAATCTCCATGCCTGCCTGCTTCCACCGGAGTGCAGAAGTAAGGAGAAACAAAAGCACTTGGACAAGCTAGAGTCTCTGCCTCTAAATACTTTTGCTTCTACACCTCTGATTAACCTCAGTATAAAACCAACAAGCTGCTGCTGTGAAAAGTCAGCATACCTTGGTTAACAATTTGAAATTCCATTGAAACTTCATAAAGATGGCCATACAGCAGGGGTGTCAAATTCATTTTCATCAGGGGCCACATTAGCCTCGTGGTTGCCTTCAAAGGGCCAAATGTAATTTTAGGACTGTATAAATGTACTCCTTAACTAGGGGCAAGGAACTCTACATTTGGCCCTTTGAAGGCAACCACAAGGCTGATGTGGCCCCTGTTGAAAATGAGTTTGACACCCCTGCCATAAAGGATTCATGGAAACAAAAACAAACAAACAAACAAACAACAACAACCACAAACCTAGTACCACTGTCAGATAATTGTGACTGACTCTGTATCAGTCAATGATAAACAGACTTCATGACTACAGGGCTTCTTTGGCCTTTCACCCATGTGCCCCTGTACGTGCCTCTTTACCCTCAGATCTATCCCCTACACTTATCCTACTCTGTTTCATACACAGAGTCAGCCCATGCAGGGTAAATTCCCCAGACCCCCTGGCCCACTTAACTTTTGAGAAACAATTAGGTTCGGGCCGTGGGAAGCGCTAGCTTTGGGGACTGAGCAGGATGAAGAAAGAAGTCAGAGTATTTCTTCTGCTTGCTTTTCTTTGACAAGTTTCTCAGAGGCTGTATCTCCTCCATGACTCCAGCTCCTGCCTGATGAACTTTCCCTCTAGGATCCAGATCCCCATATGCAAACCCTGAGCTCTGCTGACACTGCCTCCCTGCTCTATCCTGCAGCCCTGGGATTGCAAGAGGCTTTCTGCATTGTTCACCTTTAGATTGCCTTAACTTCCTTACATTTCAGCTCTTCCAACACTGTTCTAGTTCAGCTCCTGTATTAAATTCTATTAAACCACTTATTGTCGGTTTAGTTTTCTTAAAAAAGAAATGTAGTCAGTACAATATACTTATTTTATGACTCTCCAAGAAAATGAATGAGTATGCCCAAGACTTATTTTGGCATAGTTTCTTCATTTTGGTGGTTATGTACTGATATCCTGCAGAAAAGTTGGTAAACTTTAATAAGATATATTTGCCTATTTTCTCAAAGTTCTACATCCTAAATGCACAATTTTTTGCATAAAATGAAGGACACCTTCTAGGACATCACACAGCCTCTGAAGGTCAAAGATGACACAGCTAAGCCCATAATTCAACCTCCAACAAGAAGGGGTGAGATTATGCATGCCAAAGTTGAGGCCAGCTTCCAGAACCCAAGTGGCTCCCACAAAAAAAAAAAAAAAAAAAAAAAAAAAAAAATCCACACGAACCAATTACTTTGCTCCTTGAACATCAATTTAGAGAAAAGCCTAATGACCCTAGAATAAGGCCCTCCAGGCCTGGCTCAGCTCTCAATACTACTTAGAACTTACACAATAATTTCTATCTTCAAAGAACTATGCAGACATTAACCAATTATTCTGTTCTTGGCCCCATGCCGGGTTACACTATCAAGATTTGACAAACTCTTTGTACTCTCTGCAGTTCTGTAGGAATGAAGGTTTGTCTATTTCAATCAAAACTGAAGCCAAGCTGGGACCTTCAGTTGAAGGAAGCCTTGATGATTTAATATTTAATACAAACATCCTGTTCTCATAAACCAATCCTGCTTAACAGAAAAAAAATGTCATTAGAACACAGCTGAGAAAAAGGGAAAGGGTTATAAACTTTGAAAAGAATAAAACAGTTAATGTTTGGCACTATTAAAGTATTTTCAACAGACAGTGATGCAGCTGTGACTACTTGGGGGGGGTGTTTTGCTTCATGTCCTTTCATCTGCCTATGGGTGCCTATTATTAAAGGTTTACATTTGGTTTATGCTCTCCATGATGTACAGATATTTTCTTTCCCTTTTGAATTTCCTCCTTCTGGATTCTCCTTTGAAAGCCTGTTGACTTTCAAGCATTGAGCTGATGAAGAACAAGAGTGAAATTAGTCCTAGAAAATAAAGTTATTTGCTTAAAATAAGATCAGGCACTATGTAGGAAGCTGCAATGCAAACTTCCCCACCCTGCCCTTTCTCTAGCCTGATTCCTGACTGAGAAGACCACCCTCTATCTCCAGGCCCTTCTCATTGCTTCTTCTACAAGTCATGCTTGTGAACCAGCCCTCTTGGAGAGAAATCAAAGCCATTGGCCATTGATCAGGCATTGATGAATACCAGAATTTCACTGTGGCAAAAATACCATCACTTTTCATCAGACTCCAAAGCATTAGACAGCTGGAGTATAACTAAGACTCACCAAATACTGTTGGCCATCCAATCTTGATTTAAAAGCCAACCACATGACATTTGCACTTCTCCTTCACTGACAAGTCTGATCACAAACCAGCCTTGGTTTTCCCACCTTGTCCATGGGAATTTTGATAGGTAATTTTGACATGGAACACATAGAACTATATGATCATCCCTAAAATATAAGGTGTAGACCCTAAAAAATTATGCCACAATCATAGAAAGACACAAAGTAATGGAGACAAGCTATGTTTCTAATAGCATTAGCCATCAACAAGTTGCTATTTTATGGTAGGCACTCGGTGATTAAAGTTTCCACTGGGTACTCTAGCACTGTGAATGGCTGACACTCAATAAAGCAAAAAACAAACAAAAAACAAACAGAGGTTTATAAGTCTCAGAATAATTCCCTCCCATGGATTCCCATACCCAGGATTCCATTTAACAATGTTTAAAATCATATTTTCATTTAAAGGCTAAATCTAGTGACCCCAGTTTTCAGTGATCTCCTCTTGCTCTTTACAATTCCTTTGTTATCCAGTCATTCTCATTCTCTCTCTTCCCCTCCCTCCCTCCGTCATATATATGTATATATAGTATATTATAATATGTAGTATGTAATATTTATACAATAACACTAGTACATATAAATGTTATAGTATTAGATGTTATATAACACTTATACCCTCATACTATTATATAATAGTATATTATATACAATATATATTTATACTGTCTTATAGTATTATTTAACTACATTATTTATGACTTTGCGAGTACATGTTTTGCCTTTTTTCAGTTAGAAAAGCAGCAGAACCCAATATAAGGGTGCAAGTACCTCCTGGAACTGTCCAACTGCAAGGTGGGAGGATAGAGCTTTTGCCCACAAGATCCTGTCACCCACAAGTTGAATGTCACCCCAGGAGTATTAATTCTCTAGCTCTTCTGAGTGACACTTAAAAGCCAAATAAGCTCAACCTCCCATGGTTTGGCAGAAGGTCCTGGGGTAGAGCAGAGAAAGCCACGTAGGACACACTTGAAATGAGATGCTGACAGCTAGAGTTGAGTCTTTAGTTTACGAAATTGTCTCCCACATGTGGCCTGAAATCAGAGGTGGGCCACAGGCCTATGGTGCCAATACCAAAGGCATTTTCTCTGTGTCTATTGTGCCAACTTGGACTGCAAGCTCTTCAGGGCAGAGGCTGTTTTCTCTGACTTGGTGCCATGCTGTTCCCTTAGTACACCACCAGGTATTAAAGGGAGGTGCAAGAAATA